>JAOEHV020103408.1:0-15302 GCA_025447995.2 Isaurus tuberculatus
ACGGGGTTTCAAACAAGGTGGCCGTAAGTAGAGCTGTCCGCTTACGAGAGTGTCCGTTAAGAGAGCTTCGACTGTATTATTATTATTGTCATTATTATTACTGATAATTAATATTATAAATAGATAAAATTTCAATTTCCAATTCTTGTACACATCACATGTCCTGAAGACGATCGATTTTTCATTCTTCTATCTTATAACAGGCAATAGATACTAAAATTGATACAATTCTATTTGTTTTCATTATTAAAATATGATACATAATGAAAATCTAAAAATTTATTTTCCTTCATACTCCAAAAGACGTTATATGCTGACACTAAAAAAAAATTTTCATTTTCTCACCTAAACTGTGACATTTTAACAACTGTCGGCCAGTACGTCCTGCAAAAAGAAAAATGTAAATGCTTTATATAAAGAAAATATTCACCTTTTTTCTACATCATAAGATAAACAACAAACGTACTGTTATATTCTTCTTTCAACTTACCACGATATTTCCATACTGCATTGTTGCGACTCACACCATAAACACCAGTACATCCGACAGCTACAGAGCTCAACCGACCACTAACACGTATCCAACGTGTTCCAATTGGGTTTCGGCGACTCACTCCCGCTCTTGTGAAGATATTTCCCTTTTTGTTTACTCCCCACACAGCTCCATTGGGTCCACTCTCGATTCGTTTCAATCGTCCGACAACGTAACGCCATCGAGTACCTAAAGTTACATATGAAACACAATTAATAAAAAAAACACCAAACTCGCATCCAGCAGTTTCATCCAGTCTCTTCAGTAAAAAAAGGAATCCTTTTAAACCCAAATCAGAGAGACTTACTCATTTTTAACTTTGTTTTAAATACCATGCATAGATCATAAAAACTTATGACACATTTTCTGAATATTTCATTGTGTACAATCATAGAAGTCTTTGTAACCCCTTTTTATACAAACAAGTTGTACATTATCACTCAAATTATGAGTTTTTCCTAAGTTCCATTTGTGCTAGCTGCTCAAAAAGGGTTGTCTTTTAAAGCTACATGTACAATGCGTTTCATATTGATAATAATTACCTTGAGGCCTTCCGCGAGACACGCCATAACGGAACCAAATCTTGTTATAACGGTCCACACCCCACGGTCCAAACTCACCAACCGATATGTACTTCAAGCTTCCACCGACCCGACGCCATCCGCTTCCTTTCGGGATTTTCCAAGTGATACCAGTACGGTAGTAGACTTTGCTGTATTTACTAACACCCCACACAAAGCCAAATGCTCCGGAGTCAATTTGCATCAATCGACCACGAATTCGTTCCCAACGAGTGCCAACCTGGTTACGCATTGATCCTTCAAATGAAGAAGAAAAAAAATATCGGCAAACTTTTATATTAAAATGCGTACATGATAAAAACATATGGATTATTCGAAAATAGCTGTTTTGGCAGTCGGTAGCTTAACTTGTTTTACTTTCTAACTTTTAGAAATTTTAAAGCACTAAATAATAATTGTATCTTACCCAATCTATAATAGATATGGTGATACTTGTTAACTCCCCAAACACCACCTTCACCAGGTGATACATGCATCAAACGCCCGCCGACATTTCTCCAGCTTTTCCTATTTCGCTGCAGCTTCCATATCTGGTATTTGCGGTTTATTCCCCAAACAGCACGAGAATATCCAGTGTCAATCTGTGATAGTGCACCCGGGAGACGTGTCCAGACTCCTCCTAAGCCAATCAAATTAAAATCTAGGTTAGCAATCCCTCCTTTAGTCTAAAAGGTGTGATATTCATTTTATTTCCTGTAACTTATCTCAAGGAATTGGCTATAAAAACTGTAAGCAAAACTAAAACTGCCTCAGAAAATATTTTATTTTCCATCCTAATTACTAAACACTGACAAATAAATACCTTTTGACCTTGATTAAGAAACTGTTACATAACAAAACATAAGTAGAACAGCAATAACTTTATTTTTTTACATAGACACCTTCAAGTTAGTTTCAACTTTTTGAAGTCATTTTAATCAAACATATAAAATTTAATTATTTTTAAACAGTGTGAAAAATGCAGTTATCTAGAGAGAAATACAAAATGAAGAAAGAAGACAGAAGACAGAAGGAATCTCATATTACTAGGTAAGTTTATTTGACTTAGTAAAACAATCCGATTACTGGTCGAAATGGCCAGGAAAATATTTCTGCAGGTACATAAATCAACAACTCTTTCTTTATAATGAAAAAATCAACTTTGTTTGAAAACGAAACTAGATGCAAATAATGTTTTTTCTTTATAATTCACAAAATGGAAATGTTTTATGACGTAGCCAGACAATATCCAAGGTTATTCCTACTTCATATGTCATAGTAGGTTTTTTTTTTCAAAAAAATCAAAAGCCAACAATGAGAAAATACATACGACTGGGTTTTGGTTTTGGTCTTGGACGTCCACCTTCAGGAAGGAAAATGAGACATTTACATTTATTAAATGTAATTTTGAGTGAAGAGAGATACATTATTTATTCTACATATATGATTTCTTTAGCTTTATTATAACAAAACACTTCTATCAATCAAATTTCCTTCTTTAATCCACTTAGGCACAATGTAGCCGGCGTTTATCTCCATTTTTCGCTCTCTTAAACGGATGAATTTTTCTGCATAAATCGCTAGTTTGAAACACCCTGATTCCGAAATGTGTAATAAAAAATAGGTAAGGAGGTAAAAAGTCCGTTTTTTTACCCCTCAAAGTTGCTAAAAAGCCTTAAATGATGTCTCCGGAGGCTGGTGACGAATTGGGGTCTGATGATGTAGCCAGTGGTTCCACAGCGGCGTTGTTTTATCTCTTTCTTCTATTTCTTGGACCTTGCAATTATTTTAATGAAAGAATGTCAGACTTTTTGGCCTATGGATGAGAAATAACTTTCATCGCCCGTCTTTTTCATCTTGTTTCTTATAACAGTGTAAAACGTTTGGAACCACTGAACACGTCATATCCAGTGAATAATGAGCTTTTCGCCGAGTGGAAATGGAGACACAACAAAGCACAGATTTTGAGCTTTCAAACCGTTGAAAATAACACATAAAAGAGTTTTCGGTCGTTTAAAATCAGATATTTTGGATAATAAGAATATATACAAACACGTTTTGCAAAAAAAATTCATTTCATATGCACTTTAAACGATCCAGCATTTCACCCAACATTCACCTAACATTTTTTTCAAATGTCGGGCGCACAAATGCGCAGTTGTTTAAACGGCCCAATATTTTGCCCAAAAATTCACTCAACATTTCTGTTTTTTTGGTTGCACTTTTAAAAGGCCCAGGAAAGACCCGCGATTGGAGTGTGATCGAAAAATGGCATTCGCAATCTCGTTGCTTTATCAAACTATTAATTCATCAATTCTTGTTCTTGCTGCGTTACACCCATTGCAATGTTATTCTGCTTAAATTTGTAAAGCAAGGCAGTTCGATTCCCTTGCGGAATAACATCAAACAGCGAAAATAAAAAAACAAATTAGCGAAAAAATAGTACTGCTTACGAGACAAGTGTGCACACGCTCAGTAATGTTGGCTGAGGTGTTCAAACGACCCAACACTTCATTTAACAGCAAACATTTTTGAACTTGAGCAAATTTCACCCCTTCACATGAATGTTCGTTGAATGTTGGGTGAATGTTGGATCCTTTAAACGGGACCTTATGTTGAAATTGATTACACAAAACCTTCACTTACCACTTGGCCTTGGGCGGTGAACATCTAAAAATCGAAACGGTTGAAATATTTAGTTACAGTTAAAACAATATCGAAAAAAGCAAATAACCAAAGGAACCTTTCGACACCTTAAACTCAGTAAATCTTCATTCCTTACCTAGGCTGTGACACTTCAACAGTTTTCGACCAATACGTCCTGCAACACAAAAACACCGGTTTTTCAGATGAACTTAAACATGAACAGATTACGAAACACCACATTCACTTCAACTTAAAATGGTACATTTGTTTCGGCTTACCGCGATATCTCCAGACTGCATAGTTACGGCTCACACCATAAACACCAGTACATCCAACTGTCACAGAATTCAGACGACCTCTACCTGACTTCCAGTGTGTTCCAATTGGGCTTCGATGACTCACTCCTGCTCTTGTGAAGACATTTCCCTTTGTGTTTACAACCCATACAGCTCCATTTGGTCCACTCTCAATACTCTTCATTTTTCCAGTCACCCGACGCCATCGAGTACCTATTGCCATAAAAAAAAATTTTCAAGAAATTTTTTTTTTAATTCTCCCATTTCAATTAAAAAAATTGCTTTTAACTCAAAATCATTCTTGCTTTCAACATAAAAACTACGAATGACCCAGAAAGACATTTCAGTATGAATCATAACTTTAAGGTTTTCTCCAAGAAAACTGATAAAGAGATTTTTGGAGACCATAGAACTAAAAAACAACCTGTAGAAATAAACATTTCAGTACTAACCAACCATAATTACCTTGAGGCCTTCCTCGAGACATGCCGAGACGGAACCAAATCTTACTGTGACGGTCCAAGCCCCACGCACCAAGCTCACCAACTGATATATACCTCAAGCTTCCTCGGACTCGACGCCATCCCTTTCCTTTTGGGTTTTTCCAAGTGATACCAGTACGGTAGTAAATGTTGTAGTATTTATTGACACCCCACACAAAACCAAATTGACCTGAGTCAATCTGCACCAGTCGGCCGCGAATACGATTCCAGCGACTACCAACTCTATTGCGCATTGATCCTTAAAATCAAAACAATAAAACAAACTTAACAAAAAACAACATCTAACTATTTTACATTTTGCAATACAATGACAGAAGTCTTTTACATGTAAATCGATTCTTACCTAATCTATAATAGATATGGTGATACTTGTTCACTCCCCAAACACCACCTTCACCAGGTGATACATGCATAAGCCGTCCACCGACTTTTTTCCAGGTTTTTCGGTTTCGTTGCAGTTTCCATATTTGGTATTTGCGGTTTGTTCCCCAAACAGCACGAGAGTATCCAGTGTCGATTTGTCTCAGTGTACCAGTGATACGAATCCAGGGTTGTTCTAAAACAAAAGATGCTTTTAGTGAAAAACACGTTGAGGCCTACTGCGCTTCAATGAAATTTCAAACCTTATAATTAACAGTCGTGCATGATATTTGTTACCAATTTTACGTCAGAACAACAATCTAGTAGTCACAACATAGTCCAGATACCTAGGCAACTAAAGTGGGTCCTACTTGTCTATTAAATTTAAGCAGCTATATTTCTGCTATTAAACCAATTGAAAACTAATGACTATAAGTTAAATGCAACAAAAACCTACTTTTACCGCTGGGCTTTGGTCGATGAACATCTAAAATTAATAAATAAACACAGAAGTCTCGTTATACACACTAACAGTAAAATAAAAACTAATTTTACATAGTTATAAAGCAAATTTAAAGAAATGAAATTTTAATTTGTTTTCTATTGTTCACTTATTTCTTACAACGCACCACACAAAGAATCAATAATAAAGAATCCGTATATCCCCAAGATAAAGTTATTTTTATTACGTTCTAAGACTCTGTCCACCGCCCATTGCCTATCGTCTAGCACTCGTTTTATTACAAAGAACAGACATTGAGACAATAAAACAACCAAACCTAATTCTTTTATTCTCTTAATATGGTTGGGCGGCATGGTTGGCGCAGTTGGTTAGATCTATGCCTTCCAACCACAAGGTCCCATGTTCGATTCCTTGGCTCTGCCGAAATTTGAACATTTGTGTGACCTCTTCCGCCAAATCTTACTCAGCTTTCCATCCTTACGGGGTCGGTAAATGAGCACCAGCTGCGGCTGGGAGCTAACCTGCGATGAATTAGTGTCCTGTCCAGGGGTAGTCAAAGACTCATCTGCTTAACACTATGGAAACCGGAAAAAAGCGCGGCCCCACGGGCCACTAAGCTCGGAAAAAGATTCAACTTAAAAAAGATAGTTACTGATAGCTATCCAAGTTTTTTTTCCGATTTTCATACAGATGAAATGTTCTGAAGCCCCCTGATTTATCAAAGCTACGCCATAGATGCTAGCAATAATATATTTTTACTTATTTAGTTAGTAACAGAAGATACGTAATGAAATTCTAGAAATTTCTTTTTCTCTCATTCTTAAAAAGATGATATATGCAGACTCTATAAAGCAAATTTTATTCACTTACCTAAACTGTGACATTTTAACAAGTGTCGGCCAGTACGTCCTGCAAAACAAAGAAGATTTTGTTTTATCAATTGAACATCTTAAGAGAAACAACAAAATTAAAGGTATAATACTCATTCAACTTACCACGATACTTCCACACTGCATTGTTGCGACTTACACCATAAACACCAGTACAACCGACAGCTACAGAGCTCAACCGACCACTAACACGTATCCAACGTGTTCCCATTGGGTTTCGGCGACTCACTCCTGCTCTTGTTAAGATGCTGTCCTTTTTATCTACTCCCCACACAGCTCCATTGGGTCCACTCTCGATTCCTTTCATTCGTCCGGCAACGTAACGCCATCGAGTTCCTAAGGTTATTAACAATTTCTTTTTTCAATTCAATTCAGAAAGATTTGTTATTGTTTAACCCCATCTATAAATATCAAAAACGTTTTAAAAATTCCCTGCCTTTTCAATGCTCCACCTCTTTTTATTCACATAAGTGATTAAGTATCACTCAAATGCACAGGTTAACAAAGTTGCATTTAAGTATGTGCCCAAGAAGGTGTTTTATTAAAGGCTACACGTGCAACACATTTAAGTTTACATTAACCGTAATTACCTTGAGGCGTTCTGCGAGACACACCATAACGAAACCAAATCTTGTTATAACGGTCCACACCCCACGGACCAAACTCACCAACCGATATGTACTTCAAACTTCCTCCAACTCGGCGCCATCCGCTCCCTTTATGGTTTTTCCAAGTGATACCGGTACGGTAGTAGACTTTGTTGTATTTACTGACACCCCATACAAAGCCAAACGGTCCAGAGTCAATCTGCATTAGTCGACCACGAATACGAACCCAGCGACTGCCAACTTGATTACGCATTGATCCTACAAAGGTATATGAAGAAAACCCTCAACAAAATAAGTAAATGATAAATATTTTATTTAACATAGTTACGCGCACGAAGTGAGTGTGCAATCTCCCAAGCCAGCGGCTCATTTTTAAGCGGTCAAATTTAACATAGTTACGCGCAGGAAGTGAGTGTGCAATCTCCAAAGCCAGAGGCTCATTTTTAAGCGGTCAAATTTAAGATAGTTAGGCGCAGGAAGTGAGTGTGCAATCTCCAAAGCCAGAGGCTCATTTTTAAGCGGTCAAATTTAACATAGTTATACGCGCAGGAAGTGAGTGTGCAATCTCCCAAGCCAGAGGCTCATTTGTAAGCGGTCAAATTTAACATAGTTACGCGCAGGAAGTGAGTGTGCAATCTCCCAAGCCAGAGGCTCATTTTTAAGCGGTCAAATTTAACATAGTTATACGCGCAGGAAGTGAGTGTGCAATCTCCCAAGCCAGAGGCTCATTTTTAAGCGGTCAAAGCACCCATATTTTGGCGTGAAAGTACATATTATGGAGGAAGAAAAATCGGAGGTTCCGGAGCAAAATATTTGCGGTCAGATTTAGATCGACAAAACTCAGCCCACGTGCGAATCCCGGGGTTCAAACTCGAGTCCTTTGTGTAGGCGTAAGTGATAACGACTAAGAGCTGTTTATAGAAGGTATAAATTATGTTTCTTTAGTGTCTGTTTGAAATTCTACATATATCTTGTTGTTTTATTCCCCTTTTTATCTTTAAGTTTCCTTTCCCTTGTGTTTTCATTGTTAAAATGTTATTTTTTTATCGTGTACATATACTCCATCTTAAAATTTTTATTTTTTATCTGGAGAATGATGTCAAGTAGACTTTAAGAAGTTGATAGTTTTTTATCACAAAAATTTTTAAATTAACCTTGTTTATACTAAGTTAAGCGGCTAAAAAAAATAACCACCCATAGTCATCCCGCTGTCTAATAGGATCCTAAGCAAAAATTTGATGGGCGCTTACTAATTAATTAGAATCATTTGGGCAAGATTTGATTCTTCGAGCAGAAATTTTTATATTTAGTTAATTTATAATCAATACTGCAATTTTTATGTTTTCAAATAATTCGTCTCATAACAAAATTGGTAATTACTACTCTCTCTGAAACGGAATGAAAAACTGTTCCTGTAAAATATCATAAACACAAGGATTTCCGAGGTGATACGTCAGAAAAGAATTTTGTAATACAAAAAACATCAACCTTGCAATGTCTACTTGACATCTCTCTCTAGATAAAAAAGAAAAAAAATTAAAAATGTATCAAAATCAGCTTCAGAAGAGATCAAAAAACACAAATAGCAACGAAGCACTTTTAAAAGTCAATACAGTTATAAAACAAGGCTAATGACGATTAATTTAATTTCTGTGGCATTTAAGAGTCAGCTCTTTGCCAGTCATTTATGGAGTTGTTTTCCTAAAATAAAAAGATACGTTAAAGAAGCCTTAGGTAGATATTCCGTTGTTAATTGCCACAAAAATATAACTATTTTTTAAAGCTTGCGCTTAACTTGGAATAAAATAAAAATTATTTTCCATTGCTGCACTTAATTTAGATTAAACAAGAGAAATTTTTTCTTTAGAAAATTCAAAGCACTAGATTTAAATCGGTTCTTACCAAGTCTATAGTAAATGTAATGGTACTTGTTCACTCCCCAAACACCACCTTCACCAGGTGATACGTGCTTCAACCGTCCACCGACATTTCTCCAGCTTTTTCTATTTCGTTTCAGCTTCCATATCTGGTATTTGCGGTTTGTTCCCCAAACAGCACGAGAGTATCCAGTGTCAATCTGTGAGAGTGCTCCCGGAAGACGTGTCCAGGCTCCTCCTAAGCCAAAATCTTAAATAAATATTGCCATCTTTAAACTGAAACATGTGACATTCATTTTTTTTCCTTTTTTTACTTATCTAAAGGATATCATTCAAAAAATCAGTAATGCAGTAATGCGTTCCCATCTGCCGGAAACAGTTAGACTTAATAGACCGATTTAACTTGGCTCAATGTTTTCGCAATACAATCCCTTTGGCAATACTATTTTTTGTTTGAAATACACTGAAATGAAGAAAAGCACTAAAGAATTCTCACGAACAAAGAGATCGTATTCCCAAAGGGATTGTATTGAGAAAACATTGAGCCAAGCTAAACTGGTCTATTGAAAAGTTTCTATGAAACTGTAACCAGAATTACTGCTGCTACAGCAGAAGTCCTCCATCCATTAGGCTTTCCTAACCCCCTAAGCAGCGAACAATGTCTTTCTTTCTTTCCGGACCAACTTCCATGTTAAGCGAAATTAATCATGAACCGATAAAACTACCATCAACTCATAAAGAAATAAAATTGAACATCAAAAAAATAGTAACTGTACTTACTACTTGGTCTTGGTCGTGGCCTTGGTCGTCCACCTTTAGAAAAAAATACTAACTTTTCATTTTGCATTCAAGATTACGTCTTGAAATAGAAATAGAGATCGTAAGCACGACAAAGGTTCTTCAATTTTTGAACAAAAACTTTTAATAAATTTTCGCTTCTTTGCCAAAAATAATTTACCCTTTGACCAAACCATAGGAAATATATCAACAAGATTAGAATAGCTAACTTACTAGGAATTCAGAAGTAGAGCTTTCTTAACTTTTTTTAAAACTCAGGCCCGTACGCAGGAAGGGATGGGGGAGGGGGGGGCGGGGGGTGTGTGCGGGGTGCGCACGCACCCCCCAACAACCGTAAAGGTCCACTCGATTGATCATAAAAGTAATAAATAGATATATATGTTAGATACAATAAGTTCGGCGTTCTAGATTCTCCAATGAGCTCATATTTTCATTAACTTTTGAGATAACGATGAAACATATTTGCTTATGAAAACAATGTGTGCAGCACAAAAAACGTTTTCAAATTTTAACAGCCTAATGAAAAAACCTTAAATCGTATTCCAAGACAGGAGTGCGTGAAAAATGACAAAAACTTAAAAATAACTTATTTTCATAGTTTCTCTTACAAACATAGTTTCATTATTTCTAACGATACAACTAACTCCACAAAACCTTCACTTACCACTTGGCCTCGGGCGGTGAACATCTGAAAATCGAAGTGTTCGAATTCGTTACTTTTAGTTTTAAGCAATATTTAAAAATACACATAGCAAAAACTGCAACCGTTAAACTCAGTAATTCTTTATTCCTTACCTAAACTGTGGCATTTCAATAGTTTTCGACCAATACGTCCTGCAAAGCAAAAACACCAGTTTTTCTGTTGAACATCAATAAATTATAAAACGCGACATTCACCTCACCCTAAAATAACACATTTGCTTAGCTTACCGCGATATCTCCAGACTGCATAGTTACGGCTCACACCATAAACACCAGTACATCCAACTGTCACAGAATTCAGACGACCTCCAACTGACATCCAGTGTGTTCCAATTGGGTTTCGACGACTCACTCCTGCTCTTGTGAAGATATTTCCTTTGGTGTTTACAACCCATACAGCTCCATTTTGTCCACTCTCGATGCTCTTCATTTTTCCAGTCACCCGACGCCATCGAGTACCTATTGTAATCAAAAACAATTATTTCAATATCAAAAAACGTGCTATTAATTTACACATATTCTAGCTTTCAAAAAAAATTGATGTGCTACTGAGAGTTTACCCATCACGGAATGCGCCAAGAGAACATTTCAGTTATGAAGCAAACGATTACCTTGAGGCTTTCTCCAAGAAATGTGGTAAACGAATTTATTGAGACTAGAAAACTAAAAAAACCTGTACATATAAACATTTCAGTTTTAACCAACCATTATTACCTTGAGGCCGTCCTCGAGACATGCCGAGGCGGAACCAAATCTTACTGTGACGGTCCAAGCCCCACGCACCAAACTCACCAACCGATATATACCTCAAGCTCCCTCGGGCTCGACGCCATCCCTTTCCTTTTGGGTTTTTCCAAGTGATACCAGTACGGTAGTAAATGTTGTAGTTTTTATTGACACCCCACACAAAGCTGAATGGACCAGAGTCAATCTGCATCAATCGACCACGAGTGCGGTGCCACCGACTTCCAACTTTGTTACGCATCGATCCTTAATCAAAAATAAAAAGATTTTACTGTTTCAATGTGTTTCTATAAACGACTTCACGCAGAACACCTAAATCCATTTTGTGTAAACTGGTTCTCACCTAATCTATAATAGATATAGTGATACTTGTTAACTCCCCAAACACCACCTTCACCAGGTGATACATGCATCAGCCGCCCACCGACTTTTCTCCAGGTTTTCCTAATTCGTTGGAGCTTCCATATATGATATTTGCGATTTGTTCCCCAAACAGCACGAGAGTATCCAGTATCAATTTGTCTCAGTGTACCAGTGATACGAATCCATGGTTGTTCTAAAGCAAAATATGCTTTTAGTGGATAAAACCCAAAGTGAATCCTATTTGCAGATTAAAAAGATTTTAGCAGCTAAATATGTACTATTAACTCATTAGCAAATCAAGGATTACCAATCAAATGTAACAAAAACCTACTTTTACCGCTGGGCCTTGGTCGATGAACGTCTAAGGTAAAATAAACAGAGTTATCGTTACATATACACTTAGTAGTTTAAATAAGTTACTAAGTTTAAATTTTGCAGTGGCCATACAAAGAATCAACAATGAAAAACCTCTTAAAAGACAAAAGACAACAACAGTTCTTGTTTATTCCTCTCTTAGACCAAGCATTAGCTACTATCATCTAGCTCTTGATTTCTTATAGATAATTCAGTATATCAACACGAACAAACAATATTTACTCTTTTGCTTGGCAACTCTCTGGAAACAATACTTACGGACGGTTGAACAATTGCCATTTATTATTCGCGTACAGATGATACTAACTCGTTTAGCTCGACATGTTTGAAACCGTTCAATCTCTCACAAATGATATAAACTGACGCCCATCGACTTCTAATCGTCTTTCAAAAGACAATAGTTAATTCTAATGTTGACTTATTTGTACTTCGTTAAATTACTAACAAGTGATACACAATGATAATCTAAATATTTCAGCTGTTTTCGTATTCTCTATTATACTATGATAAGTGCTGACACTTCCCAATTATCTTACCTAAACTGTGACATTTTAACAAGTGTCGGCCAGTACGTCCTGCAAAACAAAGAAGTTATTGTTTTATCGTTAAAATTTTTTAGCTATTTTTACCAGCTTATGATAAACAAACTTACTGATGTATTCTTTTTCCAACTTACCGCGATACTTCCACACTGCATTGTTACGACTCACACCATAAACACCAGTACATCCGACAGTTACAGAGCTCAACCGACCACTAACACGTATCCAGCGTGTTCCAATTGGGTTTCTTCGACTAACTCCTGCTCTAGTAAAAATGTTGTCTTGTTTATCTACTCCCCACACAGCTCCATTTGGTCCACTCTCGATTTGTTTCAGTCGTCCGTCGACGTGACGCCAACGAGTACCTAAAGTTAAAAAAGACAATAACAATGATTACGCAATAGTTGTATTTTATTCGAAATCTAAATAAAGTTTTAAAATTGAAAACTTTTACGTTAAAAATAACAGCCTAAAAGTCTAGTAAGTCATTAACTTTTTTTAACCAAGAACTCATGCTCAAACACAGAATCTTTGTTAATAACTTTCTTCCCATTTTTTCACTTCGATTACAAACTTGAATTCCCAAAGGAGCTAGTAATGAAATAGATAAATCATAAAACTATACGAAATCTCCTCAAAACTGCAAGAAAGAGGGAGCGTGGCTCAGTGGTTAGAGTCGGGGATTTAAATGCTGGTGACAAGGGTTCAAATCCCCGACTGTGACTATTGAATGGTATTGTCCTCGGATATCCCTGGGAAAAATTCACCACGCTTTGTAAATAGCGAACTGGTTTGCCTCCTACCAATTGGGATTCTTAAATGGGGGAAGAAGGATTTTAACTACGGCAACCGAAAAGCCCCTTTCGGGGAGTTACCAATCAGTATTTTTTAAGATATAAAAAAGTGTACATCAAACAATGTTACCTTGAGGCCTTCCTCGAGACATTCCAAAGCGGAACCAAATCTTGTTATAACGGTTTACACCCCAAGGACCAAGCTCTCCAACAGATACATACTTCAAGCTTCCTCCGACTCGATACCATCCGCTTCCTTTCGGGTTTTTCCAAGTGATACCAGTACGGTAATAGACTCTATTATTTGGACTGACACCCCACAAAAATCCAAAGGGTCCGGAGTCAATCTGCTTTAAACGACCACGAACACGGTGCCAGCGACTACCAATTTGGTTGCGCATCGAGCCTTTAAAGCCATGACATGAAAACCATTAACAAACGTTTTCAAAATGAAAGTCAAATATCATTAACGCATAGTTTAGCAGTGAACACCTAGTTTTTGCTGGCTTTCGTATGGCATCGCTAAAATGGGTGGAACTTTTTTCTTTTCGTGCAACCCTGACAAAAATGGTAAACGTTGCTGGGAATAATAATCAGCTTACCAAATGTTTTTAGTTATCGTGTGTTTGAGATATTTATTTAAGCAGTTAGTCGTAACTCTTGACGCGCTGCCCAAACTTTTTTTGTAGTGGAGTTTGCTAAAATGTGGTTTCTATTTGGTTTGTAGTCATCAGGAACCTTCGAACAACTTACAAATACACATACAATGCTGTGTTAGATAAAAACTGAAGCTTTGAATTTTAGCTATGGTATTGAGACGGTTGGTCAACATCAAAAATAGGATAATGCCATTGTCGAAAATGGTATTAACTCGAAAGAAAACCTATAACCTCGCCTTTAAAGAACTCAAATATCGTTTAAAAGAGCTGTAGATTGAAAACGTTTTAGAAAGGAAATGGAATATCAAAGCTTGAACGAAGAGTTGGCTGCTAAAGTGAACTTTGCTGATGTATATTTTTCGTAAAAAGGAGACCAAGTAATCTATTGTGGAATCTCCTAGTACGCATGCTTTTAGGAAAAAAGTCTGAAAAACTACAAATGACAAGACTGGTTTTAATATATAAATATATTGTTCCGAAGACGAAACGTAATGCGTTGGAAAACTAAATTGTATTTAAATCCAGTTCAAGCAGATACGTTAAGAAAATGCATGGATCTCATAAAAATTTCACCGTATTTCAAAGAAAATAGTTTGCTTTGACAATAGACTCTATAACGACAGCAATCTATTTGAAATTTCGAACTGGGGGTTAGCATATACTCGTGCTTTAATACACTCGTTAAGAATATTTTAATAATAATAATAAATAATAATAATAATAATAATAATAATAATAATAATAATAATAAATACTTTATTTAACGTCTTTACGCGCAGGGAGTGGTTGCCCTATCTCCTTAGCCAGAGGCTAATGTTTAAGCGGTCGACAGCACAGATTTTGGCGTGAAAGTCGATTCTATGGAGGGAGGAAAACCGGAGAGCCAGGAGAAAAACCCTCGGAGTCGGACTGTGATCGACAAATCTCAGCCCACGTGCGAACCCCAGGATTCAAACTCGGGTCCGTAGTGGTGGGAGGCGCGAGTGATGACTACTAGGCCAACCTGACTCCACCTAACCATGCAAAAAAATAACATTTTTTTGCTGTAACTAGTTCAACTTAAAAAGCAGGCAACCCAGTGTACCCTTTTTTAAAGCGTATTGTTTTTTTAAGTCTGAGAAATGTAACTTACCCAGTCTATAGTAAATATAGTAACTTTTACTAACTCCCCAAACACCACCTTCACCAGGAGACACATAATTCAATCGGCCTCCGACGATTCTCCAGCTTTTCCTATCTTTTTGTAGTTTCCATATCTGGTATTGTTTGTTTACTCCCCAAACAGCACGAGAGTATCCTGTGTCGATCTGTGTAAGTGCTCCCGGAAGACGCGTCCAGGCCCCGCCTAAATGAAATCAAAAACTAAAATCCGTAATCTGCCCTTTCATTTAAAGAGTAGCAAAATCGCCTTTAAATTTTTTCTTGTCAATTTTGATAACCTTCTATAAACCTTTAACAAGTATACATTTTGTCTCTTTGCGATTCCTAAATACCGTGTTTCCTCTATTTAGCCCCCTGGGCCCGGTTGTTCAAAGGTCGATTAGCACTAACCCAGGGTTAAGTTTTTAATCCATGCTTGTGTTTCTTACG
>JAOEHV020103517.1:0-15298 GCA_025447995.2 Isaurus tuberculatus
TTTTGGTCATTTTGGGGGTGTTCGGTCAAAAAGTTTTTTTGTTCCAAATTTTCAGGTAAGGGGTTAGTCCATGGTTTTTGTGGGATTTTTGGTCATTTTGGGGGTGTTTGGTAAAAATTTTTTTTGGTCGAAATTTTCAGGTAAGGGGTTAGTCCATGGTTTTGGTCGGATTTTCGGTCATTTTGGGGGTGTTTGGTGAAAATTTTTTTTGGTCGAAATTTTCAGGTAAGGGGTTAGTCCGTGGTTTTGGTCGGATTTTGGAGGTGTTTGGTCAAAAATTTTTTTGGTCGGATTTTCGAGGTAAGGGGTTAGACGATGATTTTGGTCGGATTTTTGGTCATTTTGGAGGTGTTTGGTCAAAAAAAATTTTTTGGTCAGATTTTCGAGGTAAGGGGTTAGTCCATGGTTTTGTTCGGATTTTGGTCATTTTGGATTTGATTGGTCAAAAAAATTTTTTTGGTCCGATTTTCGAGGTAAGGGGTTAGTCCATGGTTTTGGTCGAATTTTGGGTCATTTTCGAGGTGTTTCGTGAAAATTTTTTTTTGGTCGAATTTTCGAGGTAAAGGGTTAGTCCATGGTTTTGGTCGGATTTTGGGTCATTTTGGAGGTGTTTGGTCAAAAAGTTTTTTTTGGTCGGCTTTTCGAGGTAAGGTGTTAGTCCATGGTTTTGGTCGGATTTTGGGTCATTTTGGAGGTGTTTGGTCAAAAATTTTTTTTTTGCTCGGATTTTCGAGTTAAGGAGTTTAGTCCATGGTTTTTGTCGGATTTTGGGTCATTTTGGAGGTGTTTCGTCAAAACTTTTTTTTGGTCGGATTTTCGAGGTAAGGGGTTTGTCGATGGTTTTGGTCGGATTTTGGGTCATTTTGGAGGGGTTTGGTCAAAATTTTTTTTGAAATGACCAAAACCATGGACTAAACCCTTACTTCGAAAATCGGACCAAAAAAAAGTTTTGACGAAACACCTCCAAAATGACCCAAAATCCGACCAAAACCATGGACTAACACCTTACCTCGAAAATGCGACCAAAAAAATTTTTTTGACCTAACACCTCCAAAATGACCCGAAATCCAACCAAAACCATGGACTAACCCCTTACCTCGAAAATCCGACCAAAAAAATTTTTATGACCAAACACCTCCAAAATGACCGAAAATCCGACCAAAACCATGGACTAACCCCTTACATCGAAAATCCGACCAAAAAAATTTTTTTGACGAAACACCTCAAAAATGACCCAAAATCCGACCAAAACCATGGACTAACCGCTTACCTCGAAAATCTGACCAAAAAATGTTTTTGACCAAACACCTCCAAAATGACCCAAAATCCGACCAAAACCATGGACTAACCCGTTACTTCAAAAATCAGAACAAATAAAAAAGTTTGTCGAACTCGTAATCTAACGTTATTAGCTTCACGGTCTGCCGATTGAGCCACGTATTGAAGATGGTGATAGCGTTATATACTATCTTCTCCATAAATGAGGATAGCCATGAAGAAGATAAAAAAATAAAAGATACGGCCGTATCAGTCTCGAACTCGTGACCTTAACGTCATTAGATTTTCAGTTTAAAATACCCCTAAATAATACTTATTTTCTATTTTTCAATTATAAGGCTATGAACATATGGACACTAGGTGACTTTATAGGCCTTTAACATCAGCTTTGATTGACTACGAGGTAGCATGTGGAAAAAGACTTGATTTATGCGTTGAGAGATTACCGTCCTTCACGTTCCATGGGCTTTAAGGAACTAGCGATTGGGAATTGAATTATGTTAAACGAGCGCAATTAACGAATTACGCGCGAATAATAGCAAATTTTGGTAAATGTAGTCGCTGGTAACTGATTTGTGCAATACCGGTGATTTTACGTTTGTCGCTACAATCAGTGAAAGTGGTCATTGCAGTAGATGATACACTACGTGAAATTTTCTGGTAGCTGCAATTGGCTTAAAAGCGTTAGTGATCGTGTCCCCGGCTTTAATGAGTGCAACATCAACGTTGTAAAAATGTATTTTTAGTTGATATTTATTTCTTTAATTCATATTTGTCGCAAACAGAAGAAAGAAAACAAAGACAGCAACTTTTTATAATGCAGTGTTCACGTTAGCAGAAGAGCATTAGTGTGTTGAAGGCAGAGATGGACAAGTGGTTAGCTTGGTGTATTACAATGTACAGTTGGTTTACTCAATGATGAATGAATAAATAAATAAAAATAAATAAATAAATAAATAAACAAACAAATAAATAAATGAATGAATGAATAAATTAGTAAATAAATAAATGTTCAATGGCGTGTTCTTCGCTTTGTGTTTATACTGTGAATGTTTTAGATAGAGGATAGCTTAATGGAGAGAAGACAATTTTTTTACAAACTTCAGCCAGTAAAAGACAGAAAAAGATTGCGTGTGGGGGAGGCGGAAAACAAAGCATTAAAGTAAATTAGTAAAGTTTTAAAGCGCATGCGAGGGATCACCGTTTGTGCCATTATTTGTTTGCTTCTCTTTTAAACAACATAGAAACTTTTGAAATTAAAAAGCTTTTATTCAATAAGCTACATGCTATATCTTTCATAGCAATGCAGGGATGCATAATACTAAAAACAAATGTATCATGGTAACACATCAAATGCACGAAAACAAGTCTTCAATCGTACAAGAAATATTGCATACACTAAAGATGAAAAAAGTTGTTTACAAGGGTCCTGTATAATAAGGACGAAGTATTTTAACACACGGGGGGAGAGGTGGGGGAGGTCGTCCGTTCACTGGCTCTTGAGAAAGAGAGCCGCACCACACTGCACCCACTGACTGCGTTTACCACCGCAGGGCATGTTGAAACACGTGACTATCCGCTCTCTTTCCGCAGTATAGTATATGGGAACGGAAATGCACTCATTCTGAGAATATGGGTCAACGGTATCCTGAACAACAAAATACAATAATGTGAGTACACTTTGTCTATTAGAACAGCCATTCAATAATCGAATCTGATGAAACTGCAATTCTTACCTGAAGTACCCAAGCAATAGTTGCAGTTGGTATAGCAGAGACACTAGGTGAATCCCGCTGATTCTCCGACAGAGTGCTACCATCAAAGGTGCAACCTTCCAACTGAAGTCCTCCCACCTAAACACAGGGAATTGTTACCGAACCAGTCACAATCCCAACGATACACTCCATTGTTTAATAAGTGAGTAAAAATACTAACTTTCGGATCATTTTTCCAACCTAGCTTACATCCCTGGTGTTCATAAACAACCACCCGTTTTATTTTCTCACTTTTATCAAGATCCTAAACACGAGCAACTTATATTTGCTAAGTTACTTGAAAAAGACGAACACGTAATTCAAGAAATAGTTAAGCTCAGACGCATTCTGCTCTTGTTTTTAGAATGCGGGTTGATAAACGATAGCAAACCTTGACTGGGTATTTTGCTGCGTGCAGTCCCTCACTCTTCCACGTTACCACGAACTTAAGGTGATCCATGGGGGAACCGACAGCTCTAGAAAGCAATACCAATGTGTTGGTGTAAATGTTACATCAAGATTCACAGTAGATGGGATTAGGATTTTGTAAATAACAGAACCACCGGCCAGGGTTTGAGGCTGTATGAGGTGCAATACTATTGGATTAAGGTTAAGCAGCACTTCTAGGGTAGGGTAAGTGTTGTGGTCTATGCGGAGCAAGACCATTGAAGTCGACTAAGGAATATAGATTACTTAGTGGATTACTTTAAAACTGGCGGCAGCGGTTCATCTTAACAAGAAAACATTAACTGACAACACGTGAAGGACGATACGCATAGTTTTAAAACAGCTTCCACAATGCGAAATAAATCTACCTTAAGCCCAAGGTCTTACTGTCGATTATCAATGTTCAGTATACTGCACTCAATTGAGTTAGGTTTTACTGGGATGTGTTTTCAGTTGAAAAATCAAACAGCTAATCAATTCAAATACCAAAGTTCTTGTCATGACTTACTATTAAGTCTGAAATGTCAAACATTATTTCAAGTGTTTCAAAGACAGTTGTTACCTGGCCGTCTGTTGTCTGAGCGCATTAAGAAACGTGTCCGGGTGAAACAGTTCGGACAAGTCTAACGAATCCTTCAGCAACACATTTGACTGACACTTCTCCTGCCACGAGCCTAGAGCCAGTGTTTTAGCGATCAGAGCCCTTAACCAATGAGCAGGATCGTCGGGGCCTTCCCAGATGGACGTCCATGCCAGAGGAACCTTGTCAGACACAAAGAATATTGTTAGGTTTTTTCTTTTGTTTACTTTTACTTTTTGCTTTCTGTTGTAAAACTTTCAAGTTAGTAGGTTAGATGTTACTAAGTTTCTAGTGCAAATTGCTTCAATATTTAAGCTCTCATTATTCATTGAGAAGAAAAAACGAGCCGTGTTAATTGTAAAAAAGTAAACAAAAAATTTGCCACTAGGACCTTCCCCTACCTCCTGTTTGAGTAGAGCACCAGCCAAAGCCTGTACTTCAGCTGTGAGAAGAGCCGTACCACGGATCACCTTACTAAGAGACGCTAGTGACGCATGTACAGCCTGCAACAGCTTGATGGCGTTATACCGCTCCAGTTGAACGAATGACGACACTGGAGACTCCGAACCAGTCTCTACAGGTGCGGTTATTTTCATTTGAATCAGCTGCGAACCCTAACAATAAAATTAATTAAGGTGAAAAACTCTATTTTACTACTATATATATTTTCATCCTTAAAACAAAGCTAAAAACAAAAAATCTTCCTGAAGATTAGCATTGCTCGATATGTGACAGTAATTTTACGATACCAGGGTGTTGAGAATCAAATACCATGTAAGAGCTACTTCTAGTTACTAGTCTTAGGTCGAAGATGAAACCTTATAATGAATCACCTGGTCATATGAAAGAACAGTGGACTATGCAAACTTGTAATTCTGGACAAATAATCTATTAATTTATGTTATGAGATATAAACGCAACATATAACTATTTTACCTGGTTCAATTTTTTCCAGAGGTTAAGAATTGGCGACAACTCGTTCGACCATTTCTCTTTGTCGAATTTGCTTGCAACCACATCTGAACGCATAAGCACCTTTAACTGGTTGATGACCTGTGATCAAACATCAAAGATATTTGTTGAAACACAAGGTTGTATGTTGCTATCATAATGCCGGCGATCAGCAACGTTGGTAACTTGCTGCTACATAGACGTTCTTATACTATTTTTCTTACCATAAAAACGATTAACTGAAATGTTAAACAAGGCAACATTTTTATTTCACTTGCCTTACTTACAATATGAATAAAAAAAGAAATACCAAACTTCATTTTCACAAGGTGAACGAGTTTAAATAGCAAATACTGTAGTTCAGTTACTTGGGCTGAAAAAAATTCTGTAAGAACTTGTCTATCAGAAGGGCTTTGTTACCTGAGAACTGATTATTCTCTGAGAGGATCTCTCGATGTTTGCAGGTAAACCAAAGAACGAAGGTTTGTCATCTTCAGGGAAGGTTCTGATAATCTCCACGTAGTCCTGAGAATCAAATTACTATTAGTTAACAACTCACATCAGTGAATAAAAAAAAAGGACACAAAAGTCCATACAATAAACAAAGAATGTTACTAAATATTTAAACAAGATTTGTGTCAATGTACAGCCAGTGCTTTTCAATCGAACAAGAACTCAAAACATGCGAGTTTAAGCCGACGCTATTACAAGTTTCAGTGTGACTTGTGCGATGCAGGTTTTGTTGGTTTCACAAGTCGTCACATACGTTAAACTGTAGAACACAAACACTGCTCTTCATCTATCTGCAAACATTTTCGTCAAGTGCACCGCATTACCACCAGTGGCATTGCCAATAATTTTAGTGTTTTAAAAAAGTGCAAAAATAAGTTTGACTGTTTAGTTACTGAACTGTTTGTATCGACCTAGCCTTGATTAATGCGCAATCTGATTCTGTACGTGCGAAAGTATTTATTTTGTTTTAACAGTATTTTAACACCTTGTCTTTAATCACATTCGAACAATATTCCCGCTATTTTTATCATTACTTTACGTATGCTAATTTCATTTTTAAAAATTTTTTATTTATTTTTTAACAATTGTTCTTCGTGCATTTTAAACATTCCTTATTAGTATTATAATTCAAACAATTCTATTGTTTTCTAAGTTATAAGTATACTAAATCTTAACCCGCTCTTTTACTTGAAAATGACAGTAGCACTGTCGAAACGTTGTGATTTTAACTTTTACCCGTATTTTTATTGTATAAGTGTTTTAAGAAAGATAACCAAGCAATTTTATTTTTTTAGCAATAAGACGATATGACAAACAAAGATAAAACAGAACTGTTTACGTATAAAGTCGTGTATACAAAGAACTGCTGAAAACAATGGATATTCGGTACAATACGCATTATTCTGAGCAGAATATCAGGATACAGAGTATACTATAGTGATAATATTGGAGTTGCTGCTAACAGTTCTTTTACCTAAATTCCTTTACAAAGGTTTTATTATTGATAGTATCTTTACTATCAATATTGTTAAACTATTAAGTATCACAGCATGGCGTCTTCATTGACATTATAACCATATACCTTGAGTTACGAATCAAACAAAAAACCTTACTCCCTCCCACTAAGGGGTGAACTTGTTACCCATGGACACTCACCCGGTGATGGCTAGCAGTCGGCAGTGTTATGTGAGGAATGACTTTTTTTGGCCGTGAGCGACTTCCGCCCTGGTTTTGATAAGAAATAGTTAGTAAAACTAAATTATTCGAATTACTAGTACAACGGATATACATGGAAGACTGAAACATCATTTCGAGACAGACATAAAAATGTCCTATAAAAAACAACAAAATCACAAGCTGTCAGTGTTTACATTACTTCCTTCTTAATGGAAAAAACATTGTGTTGGGTTCTTGGCATATGGGTTTGGGATCATAAGTCCTTCGTTATTTGTGCGTGGTTACGGGTTATTTGACGAAATCGTTTGTCTGGGGTCATAGGTTCGAGCTTACGCATCTGAGCTGGGTCACGAGTTCGAAGTCGTTGGTTACGGGTATAAGCCTGGTTCTGTTCTTCTGATTTGTTCAAGAGCCAGATATCCCAATTCAGTTGCGAATTAAGTGGCTAACTCACTTTTAAATTCAGTTATACAGAACATAAACGGGACAATATACTTCGTTTACTAATTCATTTATTCATTCATTTATTCATTCCTTCCTTCCTTCCTTCCTTCTTTCTTTCTTTTTTCATTCATTCGAATATTTGTTCGTGTATACGCCAATTTGTAAGGTCCGCTAATTCATAGTTCTTTTACTTATTCATGAAAAACAAACCTGTCCTGAGAAGACACTCTGGTCGAAGTATTGTTGAAGGTAAGACTCTAGCACCTTCATGTCAAAATCGTTGTCTATACGACCACCATACACAGCATTTGAAAACAATCCGTGGACAAATTCCCAGCGGACGGCACTTGAACCTTAAAAGCATAAATTTTTTCTTCAAAACGATTTTAGTCACAACTTCAAAGTTTAAAGGAACAAGACATCATTTCTACAAAGAACCAACTTAAACTTACAAAATCCAAAACTAAAGCGCCATTAATGAAAGTGAAAGACGAGGAAAGTAGTAAAAAAAATACATATTACGCAAATATAAAAAAAGCAGTAAAAAATGTAAATGTATCTTGTTTAAAATGTTTTCGCCATCATAGCACTAGCTACGATTTTAAAAGAGCAAATAAGCACGAGAACTAGCGGGAAAAAAACAGCTCAAAAAACCCAACACATTTACACAGAAAATGTAAACATCTTTTAAAAACTTCTTTAAGCCACTCATCATTTACACATTCTATCACGAAAACACTAATAACAACAAATTCCCAACCTCCTTTACAGAGGCGATCAATAATATCAGCACCCGTCCGAAGATCTGCGAAGGAGAACTCGTAGAATTTTGTCCAACCCTAAAAGAAATAGCACACGCACGATGAATATATATCAAATCAACAAACCTTTATCACCCTAATAAACCTACAAATACAACCGCTTCACACTAGTTTCTTGAAACTTGGGGTTTATTTTACTATGTTAGCAATAGTTTGCTTTACACTAATATGTTAATGAGCCGGTGAAACGACTTTTACGGACTAGAAATATAACCTTTTTAAGTTCCCTGTGGTATAGCTGTACTGCTTCACCTATGGTACAGCTCTGCTGGTTTACCTGTGGTATAGTTGAACGGATTTAACTGCGGTATCGTTCTATCGGCTTACCTGTGGAATGTAGTTGCGTCTTTCTTGTACAATGGCATGAAACCAGGCCAACACGAACAAGGCCTGGGCACGAATGGATGAGTTTCCCCTACTAATGAATTCAGGGGTCCACGAATCGTACGTACGTTGTAGGTTCTTCTTGATACCCGGTGGAGCCTGATAAGCAAGAGAAGAACCGTTTTGAAAATGCAAGGAAAGTATGCGAGAAAAAGAAAGGAAAAATAGGAAATAAAACGGGAAAAGAAACAAAAAGGGTAAAGGATAGAGGAAGTATCCATAAATAATTTCTTCGCTTTTAAATCAATGCTTCAAAAAACTCTCTAAATCGTTAATAAACTTGTTCCTTCCGATAGAACTTTTAATTTTACGTTCCAAAAAGATTAAAAAGCAAATGAACAAATGTATACTAAAGATTAGTTATGTCTTTTTATTGCTGAGTGGTGTCATAATTGTTGACAGATATCAGAATGTTTCATTCAAATTCCCTTTCTTCTGGTTTGTCGGAATTTATTGTGTTTACAAGAGTGCGCAGCTAGCAGCATGATGGCACCGGCTGGAAAACGAACTTAGATAAAGTTATACCTAGGTCTCTGAAGCCTGAACTTTAATGTCCCGTTATACACCTTCGAATGTATATTAAGAAGACAATGTGTGGTTTGGGTTAAGAGACAAAAGAACCTTACTTCATAAGTTAACTTCAGGCTTGACTGCAGGAGAATTGTAGGGAACTTCGGGTGGGTCTCTGCGGTCAACCACAATCTGAAACTGTCATTGGGCTCCAATGAATTGAGCTCCTAAAACATTAAACATTTGTAGGATAATTATTTATCATTTACAACACAATAAACATAAACAGACTGTAAATCTTTTGTAAACAAGATCGAACTAAGACCAAAAAGTAAAGGAACTCAAGGATAGAACATAAAGCATACAACAGAAGCTTGTGGTTAAAAAATGTTCCTAGTTACCTTTTCTAAGGTTGGCAGCCAAGCAGTGACCAGATGAAGGTTCTTCAAACACAACCACTCTCCATTTCGAGCACAATCATGAAGCTGTTGCATGGCAATATCTGCTTGGCCCTGACCCATGGCAACCTACCCACCATAGAAGATGATTTGGGGTTATTCACTCTTCGCTGCTTACTTTTGGGAGGAGAAGAGATTGGGAAGGGGAGACGGTGGGGGAAGGGGTGGGAGTGAGGGGGGTAGGAAGATTAAAGATGAGGAGACACAATGCAGAAAATAATTTTCACATTCAAATAGCTGTAGAATTCCAGAATTTGATTTAAAATAATTATAAAGTTGTTAAATAGGTTTTATTTTCATCCGTGAACACAAAACTTAGCTCAAAATTAAAACATAAAACATCTAGCGCTAAATATTTACATGTTTATAAAGTATTAGGTATATTTCCTTCAATGTTCCTAAATCACAAGCTCTGGGGACTATAAACTTATTAAGTTCGAGAATCTTTTAACATCATATGACTGTGAAAGTGAAACAGTACGACATTTTGTTATAAAGCTACCAAAACGTACCTGATGATACTTTTCCAGACCGATAACTTCAGCTGCCATATCCTGGAGTTCCTAATAAAAATAGATCATAGTTTGTAAATATCTGAAATCTTGACTGTTTATCAGTGGGTATACAGTATGTGTTCCACTGAATTATATGATACTTTGGATAAATGGATGAGTTTGAGAAATAATGTTATTTTACGTAACAGTTTATGAACACGATGATTGTGATTGAAGTTGTATCGCGAAAGCAACGACGATGTAATAATCTTTGCGTTAATGTGCGCATTTTAAGCGATTGCGAATCAGAATCCTTGAAAAATCAGACCTCGACGACCCCGCTGTATTTCGTACATAACTGCGAAGATCGTCACAACGTCAAGACTATATATTGGTAAATTCAGTATCGTGCAAGCCGGCTGAAATTTTCGTAATGAAATATCATAATTTCATTAACATTAATCCAGCAATTTTTTACAATAACGATGGGCTAATGTTTAAAGTATCAGCTATGTATCAGTTAAAGAGATGAATATAAAAGTGTTAACCTTGAGTTACGCATTGAACCTACTTTTTAACGCTTTTCATTGTTTTTTAAATTATTAGACGGACCATTTGAACACTAAGTAAACTAGCAATTTTTACCTGCGAGGGGTCAGCCCCTGGTGAAATGACGATAAGAATTGGTTCTCTGGGTACGGTTTGTTTGACCAACTTCTTGAGATTCGCTGCTGGTGGAGACAACTCTTTCATACCTTGAAGCAGCAACGAAGACAAGATATTGTTTAATGCTTGTAAAGATAAAAGAGATCGCCCTTTACAGTGCTGTGTCCTCAATGGAGACAATGTTTTTCATACCTTTAAATTCAGTGATCAGCTAACAATTCTAAAATAAACAAATTGAAAGAATGAAATGTATTTTTTTTTAAAAACGTACCAAGGGATTTAGATGCAAACAGAATCATTGCACTTTGAAGCCTGTCTGGTCTCAAGGTCTGTACAACCAAAACCTGTATGCAGAGGTAAAGTAATTATTATAGTTCACAAAACAGACATGTTTTACACAAAACCAAGAAGTTCAATGATAGAATTTTTAACATGTTAATTCCTATGAGCCACTAAACAAATTTCTGATAAAAGTTATATCTATATATACAATATTACAATATTTACTACCCCCCTTTGGTCCCCTTTAGAACAGACTCCAATTAAATAGTTTATTTAACGTCTTTACACATAGGGAGTGGTTTCCCAATCTCCCGAGCTAGAGGCTCATGTTTAAGCGGCCGACGGCAGATTATGGCGTGAAAGTCGATTTTACGGTGGAAAGAAAACCGTAGATCCCGGAGAAAAACCCTCGGAGTCAGATTGAGATTGACAAATCTTAGCCCACGTGCGAACCCCGGGATTCGAACTAAGCCGGTCTGTAGTGGTGGGAGGCACGAGTGATAACCATTAGGCCAACCTGACTCCCTTCCCCTTCCCTCCTCAGATGTTTTGTGACTCGAACAAGATTTTAAGGAATTAAATAAAAAGATAAAATCCAGTTTATGTGTTTGGAAAAATTCAGCGACAAAAATATTTGTGATTACCTGTTCAAATAGACTGATCTTTTTGACAACTTGTGTTGGGAACTCCTGCTCACACTGAGAACTGCGGGAGAATGAGAGCCACATGTCGGAGTTCTCCAACTGTAGGTTCTTGTACAGGTTGGGGAAAGTAACCTAAAACATAAGCACTCAGTCAAACCCATGTAAAATGACATGTTTTCTGGTTTAATAACACGGTTTATGGATTTAGATTATTTAGCAGGTACAGAATATAACTAGTGATTCGACAGTTTAGATGCCCAGCCTCGCATATAGAGGGAAAATGTACAAATATTGATAAACGAAGGTTTAGGTTCCCGCCAAATGCTCTTCGCATGACAAAAACAACAGTTAAACTTACCTTCAATGTCACCACTGCCTGCGATCGCTCAAGATCGATCCATGAAGGAACACTGTCTCGAATATTCTTCATCGATTCCTAAATGAAAGAGATGCGTAACATGTCTTATAAATAAATAAATACTTAATAAAAAATAAAAAATTTATTGACCGTCGCTACGAGCAGGGAGTGGTTGCCCAAACTCCTAAGCCAGTGGCTTCAAATTTATGCAGTCGATGACAAATACTTTGTGCGAAGGTTTATTCTTGGCAAACATTTAATCCGAAAACTTAACCCAGGTAGGAAGTCAAGAACTTTATCCTTGGTCCGTAGTAGTGGATGATGCAAATGATGAGTACTACTCCAACCTTACTCAACAAAAATACGCCAATCTAACTTCCCCATAATAAGCCTATCTAGCCCCCTAATATGCCAACCTGAGCCCAACCCAATACCTAAACCCCCAAAACTTCAAGCTAGAATTGCAAAGTTAGTTCAGCTACGCATTTTATGTCGAAACTCAAGAGATGATCTTATAAACCAGATAATATGTAACATAGCCTGCTCCAATGGCACACCATACTTGATGCTTGCACACCATGCTTGATAACTCGTTAGAAAGAGTTTGTTGTTATTAGAAATTTTTACCTGTCTCAATGTCGAGCTGACGATCATTCCAGAAAACATCTCCCACTCCTGGCAAGAGAAAAAAAAAGAGATAAGTTAAAGTTATCGTAAAAACTGAACCGTTGCTTAAAAGCAGTTCAAGGATCCTAAAGGCCCTAACTGACAAGTCTTAAGGAATCATTTTAATGGGGATTGTTCGCCGCACTTGAATTTATAAAGTTAAAAGGAAGGAAAGGAATGGTTAAATTTTAAAAAAAATCATATCGATCGAATTCTTGAAAATTGAGCTTTTTGAAACAATGTTCACTGATGTCAATGTTCAATGACCGTTAAGAAAAAAAGTAAAAACTTTGGAGTACATACATTTGGTTCTCTAATGTGGTGGCAGGAAGAATAGATAATTTTTATTATCACCAAGAAATGCCCTCAGAAGAAGAGAATCCGGGAATCGAACCCCGGCCTCCCACACAGCAGACCAGCACCTTACCAACTAGGCTAACCAGGCGGTGGTTTATTATTACACTAAACTAATGCAAATTAGTTCTGTACTAATTCAAATCGATCTTTTGCATATACTTTTTAAAAAAGATCAGGAATACAAACAAACCTGTGGTTCGAACAATTCTGGGTGCATTCCGTGTACCAAGTGTAGCGCGAACATGAGACGGTCGGCCTGAGGAAAAAGTTTAAACACGTTTCATGCTCATATATCTTAGTACCAAATGGAAACTTTACAGTCTTGGCTACTACGATGGTCCGCTGCCAAAAACTCAAAGTTTTACTCCGTGGGTTCATTTCACGAAAAAGTCTTTTCTAAAATGGTTAAAAAATGCGTTTAAAAATGATGTTATGATACAAACAATGAAACAACGTTAATAATTCATGCCAGAACTACCACATATCTTATATTTTCACGTAAAAAATACATCCTCTAGTACAAAATTGGAAATAAACCAATAGGAAAACGTGTTATTTTCACGTGTCTAACTTCATATAATTTTAATAAAGATAAACCAAGACAAATACGACCTCAGTGTAACGAACCCTTGACTTTACCTTGAACAAAGATCTGCATACGTATTCGTAAACCAGAGACTGTAGAGAGCTTCT
Source organism: Isaurus tuberculatus (assembly GCA_025447995.2). Taxonomy (NCBI): domain Eukaryota; kingdom Metazoa; phylum Cnidaria; class Anthozoa; order Zoantharia; family Zoanthidae; genus Isaurus; species Isaurus tuberculatus. Next base: position 13,477 of record JAOEHV020103517.1, read on the forward strand.
CAACATCTTGATTCTCATATCAGTACTACTCGACTCCTAAAGATAAAAACGAATTTTTAAATAGATAAAGTTTTTACGCGAAAGCAACTTGAACTTTTCATTACTGAATAGCAGCCGTAACAGTAATCACCAACATGTTCTCTTGTGTTTTGCTAGTTTCTTTACCTGTTTAGCCTCCAGTGAACGTTGAAACAGCCTCAGGAATGATGACAAACTGAAGCGATACATGTTGTTAAGTTTCGCCAAATCTGATATCACAAAGAACATCGTACTTCCATTCTGAGCAAGGGGCAAATAAGCATCGCGTTCCTGTTACAAACCAATTACATAAAATGAACGAACATTGTAATTATCCACCTACAACTGAGGAATAATTAAGACATAATCACATTCAGCTACTTAAGGTGGAACACTGTATACCAGCATTACCAAACCTCTTCGGTATTTGGAAGCCTTATCCCTGTTAGTTATTTTGACATGTTTCATCAGACAAATTCTCACCCTTTTGACGGTACTGCAGGTACTGGACTAAAATCTATTTCCCAAAGTTAAAGGAAATGTTTATCTAACATTGATGATGAACAGATTACCTGGTCTAAAGTCGTTTGCAGTCTATGAGCCTCTGCCAGGGACTGGGCGATAGTTAAACTGCTGGCTTTAGTCTTGTTCAGCGAGTCAAGCAGCGCTTTGTTTTCGAGGATGTTACCTTCCGCGTTCGCAAGGGTCTGAAATCAACACATACATTAAAGGTTGGCTAAATATATTAATTCGAGCATACAGTTGTATACTGAATAAAAGTTAAAACAAGAAGCCATTCCATTTTGATGTTGATAATACTTCGGCTGTCATCCGAAGGCCATCTTCAGAGTTAGCTAAACTTTTACCATATATTTGTCTAAACGAAGTATTGGAAGCTTAAAGCAAGGTAAGGAAATGCGCCATTGTAATAGGTAAGAGTTTCACTTGCCCAAACCATAATCAAAAACAATGATATTCCTGTAAAAGAAAGTGAAGTTAACAACAGTACTCAGCAAAGGCTAAGGGATTTGCGTATCCTTCCAGTGAATTGGGAGTACACCGGAAGCACTCTGAAATTATCATACACAGTTGTTCAAGTATCCAACTAGGTGTCTGTTACCAGAACAACCGTGTAAAGTAATCACAGTATTTCGGTGTACTTTCGTTTCACTGAATGGTAAAACTCAGAGCTGCGACATACTTCATTTTACCGGAGAGTACTTCATAACTCAAATGCTTCAAGTGTAAATCTGTAAAAAAAACACTGATGGGTAGAAATGCAAACCTCCAGCAATGATTCCTCAAGTTCTGCAAGCTGTACTTTCAGGTCCTCTTCTTGTCGTAGCAGCTCAGTTTTCTTGACTTCCAACTGAGGCTTTTCGTGTTGGATTGTTATTCCCAGCAACTACAAAAACGAAAACGAGATAATACTTGTTAAATCATGAACCAAAAACGGGTATTAAAAACAGCAAATAATCGAAACAATATCACTTGAGTGTGTTCAAAGAGCCACGTTACAAGTCACACAAAGTATCACGTACCTGTCCTGTGAGACCTGCCCTGGTTGTGGTAAAGTTCACCTCGGTTATGATGGAAAACGCGTCGGGTGGTAGCTCGGGGTTGGGATTTCTGGTTGTCATGAACAGCCTAACAGCCAATAAAAAAGTAAAATAAAGTAAGTAAGGAAAAACACAGACTTCTATTTAACAAATAGGTTCCATGTTAGCGTGCGTCTGTTCAGTAATAGATCACAGATGACGTTAAACTGTGGTAAGAACAAAAAAGTGGCACACGAGGCGTTAGC
>JAOEHV020103628.1:0-15298 GCA_025447995.2 Isaurus tuberculatus
TTCAGCTTAAACAAAGAACCTTATTTCCCATGAGGACTGTATTGGGAAAACATTGAGGCAGTCCGAGGAGGTCTATTAGTCAGATTGGAATGTATAGCATTAGTTATCAAACTTCCCCTTACACATACTCAATTTGCTTTGGAAAATGTGTGGTTAGAAATATTTAATTGACGAATTATCTATACCTGAACTGCGTTTGAAGATCTCTTAATAAAATGTGATCGATGCTCAAACAGTTGTACTGCCTCTCTGAATGTCAAACGCACTTCTTTTTCCTTAAATTCTCCTTCGACGCCATCTGGGAAAATTAAAGCATTTTGGATTAACTTATAGTTTGCAAATTTTCTGTAACAAACGATGAAAAATATATAAAATGTTTGTAATTTCCCTCGTCCAAGAAGGACACAGGTAAATAAATCGAAATTATCTTTTTTAAGGAACACTAACGCTTTTCAGATCAACAAAACAAGTTTCGGCAGTGCTTAGTGGTGCGGAATGAAATTGCTATACATATATCTAAAATAAAACTAAGCAATAAGATTATAATGATAATAGATGGAATCTCAGAGGATGAGCAGTGCTTTTATGCCCGAACTTGAAATCATAATACGTTGACGCTTTGTCAAATGAATTGTTTTCGAGGCATTCTTCGGGAGCCAAACTGCACGCCACGGAGTTATTTAAATGCTGAAATATGTGAGAGACACTTTTAATTTCAAATACGCTCTCACCTCTGTACTACAATGTCGAGTTGACTCCTTGATGTAGCAAGCAAAAATTGTAAACGTCACAAATTAAACTAGACTTAAATGGTCTTTCACACCTAAAAGAATATTGCACTACCTTGGTACATCTTTTCCACGTACAAGCACTGCAAGTACATCTTTTATAACTCACATCTTTAGATAAAACGTCTTAGCCAACATCTACATCTACAAATCTGATCGAGCAAAACGTACCTCGGAATTCGTTCATGGACAGCCCGGTGATGTACATGACAAGCAGAATAAGGAAGAGAAAGAGAAAGTATCCGTAAAGTACGTGAAGCAAACTCAATACACGAGCAACGTTTAACACAGGCGTCAACCAATCGTAGTGGCTCTTACTGAGCTCCAACTGGACAGCGTCATCCACAAAATAGCAGACATACTGGCCACAAGTTCCAATCAAGGCACAAAGCGGTAACACCCAAGGCAACTTCTGTGGAATAGCAATAGTTTTAGTTTAAAGAAAAGTTCAAAAATTATGTTAAAGGTTAAAGAAAAATTAAATGATACCGGGCCTAAAACGTTTAGAAGGCCTGTTCTGTGTTTGGTTAAGGGGGGATTACAGTCACAATTTAGGCAGTTGGTAGGAAGAAGTGAAGGAGAATTTGGAAAGGAAAAAGTTTGAGCACGGATACCAAACCGTGGCTCCAAACAGATAAAAGGTGTATCTTTGGTTGGCGGACGGTTTGGCATTCGTCCATCAAATATCAACTCTAAAAAAAATTTTCAAACATCCCTAAAATGCACTACTTTCAAATTTCTCTAAAAAAACCCCTTCCCCCCTCCCCCAGCTTTTCTCCCTCTTAAACCTCTTCGAAAAATCTGGAAATATTTATGAGTCCTTCTCATTTACCGATCTATGAACCTATTGTGGGGAAATGGAAGTTTCACAATATTCACTGCGATATGATCAATCAATCACGTGATTGACTGTAATACCCCCTTAACTCTTTTCGTATTTAGTTGATTTTTCATTATTTTTAATTTTTCACTACGGCCTTTACCCTAAATTAAGCGCCAAAAAACGCTCTTAGTATCTTTTACACCTGATTAGTTTCATGCAACACTATGAAAACAAATCCTAATATTTCAACCGAAAGCAAATGCAAATAAAACATTTTTCAGCAACAGAATTTGCAACTGAAAATCAAGGATTAAACTGATTTTTTAAATTTTTATTTTCAGTTTACCAAAAATTTTGAAAATTTTTTTTTTTGATACAGCTTTCAACTTTAAAGCAAATTGAATTTCCTTGTTTATGGGTTTTTGAAATAGCAGAAAAGTCTCTCTTATGTTTTCACTTTCATTTTTTAACTACACTAATCTAAATAATTACAGCAGTAGCCACAATCGTCAAAGTTCTTTTCTTTTACATCCTATAATGAATCCTGGCTGCAATTTTAAAATTATACGTATATAATATTACAATATAATACGGTATATAATATCATGTAATGTAACATAAACTTAGGGGAAAGGATAGATAAACATTATGATTTTATATAGTTTGGTGTAATATGATATGATATGATAGTATAAGTATCGAATGTATATCATTGTATAGTATTATCATATTGTTGCACATAATTATTTTCAATTTTTTGTTTTCAATGTACAACTATGTTCTTTGCAATTATTCAAGCTCTAAAAACTATATTATAGATAATAAAAAAATCAATAATAAATAATCAATACCTTTGTTAAGACATGAACTTTTTCCAATGTTTCACTAAAGTTTCCCTCAGCGTACAGAATTTCTAAAGAGTCCTCAAGCCACGGTATAACGTCTTTAATGGCGAATATTGTCCCACATAAAAATGAAATAAGAAAGACTCCGATGGAGGTGGCCCAAGCGATGCCGAAAATATGATATGCTTCGTAGAAATCCAATGCAAAGTGAATAGCCATGCTAACAAACCACAAAGGCATTCCAATTTTGGATAAGTATGGATGGTAAGAACTCTTAAATCCAATAAAAGCGGCAATAAAGCTAAGTGGATTGAGAATTTGGTCCAATATTCCCCGCGGAGGAAGAGAATCTGTCTTTGTATTATTTTTCCTACAGCAAAACATTCTGCGCAACGACCAAAGACAGTTTGCTAATGCTTTGCGAGGCATTGCTTGCCCTCTTGTGGCAAAGCGTTTTTACCAGTGACTGACGAAGTCAAACGTCGAAAGTTCGTTGTCCAACTTAATGTATACATAGATTCTGTCAAGAAGGAGAAAGATAAAAGATTTGTTTAGTAACTGGGGAAATTTCGTTCAACTTATGCTGAATAGATTGAAAGCCAAAATGTTATAACAACATCTACCAACTTAGAAGCCAAAATAAAATACGTGCGAGCGAAAAATGGTTAAATTTAGAATTTAAATCGACAACAAACACTTTTTGAAAAAGAATTGCCAATTGCATTCATAACTTATTTAAGTACTGTTTTAAGTCGAAGGCTGAAAATTTCTAATTGAACATTTAAAACAAATCGCTTTTTGATTGTTTTGAGGTTTTATAACGGCGGTTTGGATCTTTTTACTGTGGCTTAACATCTGAAAACGAATTTTAATGTTTAAAAGCAAGCAAAATCGGGAAAAGGTAGATTATGCTTTGTTCTGGCATTGGAACAGCATCGAAAGATTTGGATTCAGAAATAAAATCAAATGATATCCTCCTGCCTGCATTTGCTGGTAGAAAAGATCTTACATCCCATCAAATAGTGTAAAATAGTTTTTACGTCAAGCGAGCACATTTTGGTTTTCCATTGAAAAACAATTTGTGTTATAATCAGCTCCTTTTGTTTCGACAAGAACACTTAAGTCTTAAGAACTTACCAAATTCACCAAAACAGCTCCATCAACTAAACTTAAACCCCGTTCGAGATAGCAAAATCTATAAACCTAAATGTAAGCTAATGCATTTCAACCGTCGGAGTCCCATAATCTAATGCCGGTATTACAAAATCAAACTGGTTTAATTCATTCTATCACAGAATTGCCATGGCTCTTAATTGCTTTTCGCTGCTTGAAATATTTTGTTTTAAAATGAATTCATAAATATATACTGCTGTTTTGCTTCCAACAGGCATAATGTTTTAAGCTCCCTGTGGTTTTTCAGTGCAGTTTCTACAAAATATTAAAAGACAATATTAGCAATTAGAAGCTTAGCTATTCTGGCGACTGAATGATGAATATAACCTTACCAAATATATTTTGTTGTTTTTCATAAACGCAGCATCCTGTCAAAATAACTTGTTGTTAAGAGCTGCGATCTCTCAAGAAATTAGGTTTAGAGAAAATCATTACAAAGCAATTTCCTGATTGGACATCCGTAACACAATATATCTAACAGAGACTTACATTTTGTCACCTCTTTTTAATCGTTTATTTTGTTTTCTGATCGATCTTTATTTCAAACAAGTACTAACTCTTTAATTGGTCTCTTTTCTATCGTTGTATTTTTATCTATTTATTTACTTCAAGCTTAAACGTCAAACTAGGAAGCGATTGAGTTTTACAGGTCCAATTTGAATTTCTGCATTCGAATTGCATGCATTTTTAATAATCATTTGATTTTATTTCTGTTTTAATAAATGGGGTTACTTTTTTAAAATTCATTTTAAAAAATTTCTGTAATTTGATTTTAATGGGATGTTTTTCTTTATTTAGCGAAACAGAGTACATAGAAAAAGTAATTATTCTTTGCATTGCAAACCGTCGATCTGTGAACAATATTTGTCTTTAATCTCTAAACATAAATTTAGCTATGTCCACCAAGAGTTACCCGTCATTAACTTGTCGATGTTGTTAAAAAATGTACAAAGTACTGTTGTTTGTATATTTAAAGACATACAGTTGACTTTCCATTTGAGAATACAGTTTTAATATTCCAAATAGGAAGATCAAATTTGTAAACCAAAACTAAGAATAACAACAACATTATAACATGCACTAACACAATAAATGGAATGACATGTAAATGGAAATATTTATAACTCAAATTAGTATATATTTGTGTAATTTCCAGCATTGTATAATATAGTTTTCACGCTCTCTTGCCTAGATTAGTTTTTAACTGTTTGCAGGCCAGTGAAGCATTGTAATACATGCGTTTAAATCATAATAATAAAATGATTGGTTGATTGACTACCACTACCACTACCGCACTACCAATATCACTACCACTACCACTACCAATATCACTAGCGCTACCACTACCACTACCACTACCAATATCACTACCACTACCACTACCACTACCACTTCCACTACCACTACCACTACCATTACCACTACCAATATCACTACCACTACCACTACCATTACCACTACCAATATCACTACCACTACTACTACCAATATCACTACCACTACCATGCACAATCTACCACTTCCAATATTACTACCATTACCACTACCACTATCACTACCACTACCACTACCACTACCATGCAACATCACTTTAGAAGACACTAGATTTCAAACACAGAAGGAACAAACACTAAAACGGATGAATTGTAGTTTGTTTAATATTGTCAGATGTCCAAGGTTTCTTCAAATAGATTGTCTTAGAATAACTGTTTCCCGCAGCAAGTGAAAATTTTTGTAAGGTTAGATATTTTAATCTCTTTTTTAAATTTTTAAACAACCTACTTGCGGGTGCGTGTGTGTCGATATTATACTGTAAATTATCAATAAATAAAACTTGAAACTTAAAACAACCAGAAAACAAAAATGGCTTCTCAAACGAGCTTAACACTTTTTAGAAAACGTTAAGTTGGAACATTAAGCTGAAATCTTTATCACACATTTCATGCATATGTTTTTTGCATATTGCAAAAACATCAAATTTATTTGTTCACTATACTGTGATTAAGTCTTCCAGGCGGAAGCAGGTGAAAGACATTTGCTAGTTAACCTCTAAAGAATAAGTGCATCCTTTTAGCTTGAAAATTCAAATTAGCTCAATTTTTTTAACCTGAAACTCGTTTTTTCATGAAGACTGACTTAACTTATACAAGATGTATAGTTATTGTTTCTTATAGTCTTTTGAGTACTTTTATACAAAGACCAGGCCTTCAACATTCGAACTGAAATAAATTGTTGGATTTGCGTGCAAGCACACAAAAAAGCTAAATATAGAATGAATTCAGATATATCAAAAATGAGACGAATAAATTTATTTGTGGGCTTACCTTATTTAAGAACTATTTTCTTTATAATGATAAAATGTGAAAGTTTACAGTAGATAGACTATATGAGGTTAAAAACCTCTGAAAGCCCCAAAATCTTTCATGCTGTTAGGTAAATTAATCGGCAACTTTAAAGTTTTCAGGGGTCGGCGATCATACTACTGTTAGTTAACACTTTAACAGAAAGTTTGCATTTATTACTGCTTATTCACATTCTGATCGACTCTTTTCACTAAAATAATACACTTCTTTATATGTGCATGCAGCTGTTAGGGTTACTAGGCAACCTATAAGTATTTTATTAAACTAGCTACTTTGATCAAAGATGTAAGACAAAAATAAAACCGAATGTAACTAAAAGCGTAACATCAAATAATCTCAATGGCGATGTATTTTGTTAAAAGTAAAAAAGCATCGTTTGTAGTTATTTTCCTCGCGACTTATATCTTTGTTGAAATCAAAGTTCAAACAGTCATCGTTAATTTGAATAAACGATTAATAAAAAAAAGTCTTTAAAATAAGAAAATAAAAATTTTGCAGTAGACTAAAGTAGGCAACAAGAAGCTTTCGTGTTGTTTTTATACTTATATGAAAACAAACCATATTTCGAAAATGATAAAAATCATATATAGCTGAGCTTCAGATGTTTTATACTAACAAATTTTTGTTTCTGTTTGAAGTTATCAGACATGTCGTTTCAGCAAATTTACTTAAAGCATAAATTATGCAAGTTAAAATCGATATAATTTTGAAAATGCTTGATCGAAGTGCAGCAGTTTTGTGTTTCATAATCAATTTTAATTCATTTTGATATATTAGATAGTATTTTGATTTGTTTGCGTCTGCTTCTAAAACTTGTATAGGACTCGAGTATAATTCGTGATTAATAGACACGAATGATTTTGAAAATTCTCAAAATTGCACGAGCCTTTTGCTTCCCGTTTTTGTGAAAACTTAAGATTTGGATCGTTTATTGTGTTTTTGAAAAACTGCATGTAACTTTCTTTCCTATAATTTTTTTAAAACTAACATCAGTTCCCTCAAGGATTCTTAAATACATGAATATCGAAACAGATTCACAACCAGGTAAATGAATCACTCCAAAATAAACAAAGTTATATTTCTTCATCTGTCGTTGTTTGATACCAAAACCAGTCCGAAATATTTACTCTACTTCTTAAAGACAAAGTAAGTGTTATTAAAAGCACATGCTAGCAATGTTCAACATAATTATATTTTTAAAGCTTATTTAATGATAACTTTGAAAAATAATTGTAATAAAATGGGACGCTACGTCGGTGTTTCTAAAGAAACAGTTTGATAAATTTGTAAGTTTGACACCGTGAAGAATAAGAAAAACCGACGTACGCGTTTCGGACTGAAGTCCTTCGTCGGAGTGACTTTAGTCCGAAACGTCAGTTTTTCTTATACTTTACGGTGTCAAACTTACAAATTTATCAAATTGAAAAATAATTGTTTGTATCAAAAGTCGAGTAATCCAAGGTTTTCTAAAGTAACACCGTTTTCCAGTTTGGCTCTTGGATAAAAACTGATTGAGACAGTCTAAAATCATCCAGGCAATATATTAATCTCATACTTTGCAAGTTTCGAAAAAGTTTATCAGCAAGATCACACTTGTATTCAGCTGCAGACTATTAGCGAATACAATAAAGATAAAACTTGTTTCCGCTTGCACAGCCAATTTGAGACTGATGGAAAACAACTCTTCTCTATTTTTTTGACTTTTAACTCGTAGAACTTAGCTTTCTTCTCCACTGGCTTAGCCATTTTAAAAATCCAATACTCAGGCTGTAATTTGAGAAACTCGACCGGTAAAAGCAGATTTACAATTACTGATTACAACAACGTAGTTTCCTACGTTGAATTACTAATGAATGAGATTAGATGTTTTAGACTGATGACGCAGCTATTTTTGGTTTGGGGCAAAAATGATAATGAGCGGTAATCCGTGAGACTTGAAACTATTTTGATTTTTCCGACGTGAGATTTTTACATGAAAATCCACGACTGAAAACATTTCATCCATGCTCTTTCATTGTATATTTCTCGATATTAAACAATGTTCACAAGAACTTCACTTTCCCGCCATTAAATGATCGAGCGCACGCGCTAAGTTGTTAAGTCTGTGAGAATATTAAAAAAACCAAACTTAGCTTTATGTTTTTCCCGAATGATATCCTATAATTTTACGAAAACTTCAAATTTTTATGACTTCTTTCAACGGTGTTTCAGGGAGAAGGCCGCTTTCCGATTATAGATAACTTTAACACTTTTTGAATATTTTCTAAAATGAGATAAGTTATATATTCAACCATTTCTCGTGGGACCGTGGATAATGCGCATGCGACACATTTTAAATTTCTTCGTTTGTGGGTATTCATTCTCCTTTTGGCTTTCAGAAATAAATTAACCGCTCATAAACAAAAATATAAATCTGAACTCAAACAATTCCGTTATCAAAATAGAATCTTCAAAAGAGGCGCAATAATCAAAACTTGTTTTTGTGATATCGTATTTTGTTATTCTCCAAGTTTGTCTTCAACAATAATTGAATAACAAAAGTATGTACTATAACAAGTTCATTTTATACCTGCCAACTTTGTAATGATACGGTTTAGTTCGCGTATTAAAACGTATTTGAGAACTTGTCGAAACAAGTGACAAATAATTTTGGCTTGTTTGTTTTTTGTGCCTAATTTCTGCATTATGGAAGACATGTATAGACCGGCTTATGTATTTACTGAATTAGTTCTGCTAACTTTTAAGAGGTGCATGCACGTCAGCATAACTCAAATTAGAAAGTCTAAGCAAAGCAAAATCTTTAAGAAGCTTTCCTAACTAAGATGTTACAGATAATCGACTGCGGAGATTCCAACTAATAGATTAAATGACTATGTGACTATATTTCAGAGAGTTTTAATAACAATGACTGATAATAAAGGCAACTGATTTATGAAGCAAATTGATTGTAAAATCCGGAAAATAAACTACGGCAGAGGCATTAAAAAGCCATTATTATAAACATCTGAGGTCCTTAAATCCTTAAGCATTTATTAAACTTTTTTTCTTGAAGTGTAAATTCGCACATTTATATTGAACAATCTATTAAAAACATTTCACTACTAATAAATATTTAATACAACAATATTCCTCCTTATTGTTTCACTGATTTATTTAAATCAAACATCAACATTCATCAAAGAAAAAAATTAAGATTCGAAGACTGTAAACGAAATTGTACATACGAATAATTGAAGTATGTTAATGCTATATTATTTTTTTTAGCTAAAGTTTATTTCTCGCACAGAACAAGCGTTTTTTTTTTTCTTTTCGCGATTTTAGCTAAAATAGACATTTTTAAAAGGCCATTCGATTTTGCTTTTCTATAATTTTTGGTTTTAAGAACTTCATTTATTCAATGAAATGTTACCGCTGTTGTTAAATATATCGAAACCAGAATTTCGCGAAAGGGAATAAACCTAACATCGAACCATATCAAATAACAGTAACTCACATGTAATTAAGATAAATTGTCAAGATCTAGAAACCAATTCCAAACTGAAGCAGAAGAGCTTTGGCATTTTCCAATTTCAGTTGGACCAAAACTCTTAACCAATATATTATTTTATCTTCTAGCAACACAAAAAATCTGCCACAAAAGGAACGCTTTAGTTTAATAATTTCGTTTTTTAAACAACCAGTTTTAGCTTCTTTTAATGACATTTGACTTATTTTTGAATCAGATTAAACTTACTTACTTTATTGCTATAAAAAGAAGCAAGTTTTACCTTTGAAGGAACATCTGAAGAACACCAACACTATACTTTGAAATCGAAGATCCAAAGAAGATCCCAGACGATTTAGAAGTTGCTTTTTCTTTCGTCAAGAAAACAACAGTGGGTCGAGAACTATTAGCGATCAATTTAAATACAAGCGAATAACGAAGTATTGTCAAGGAAACACAATGCAGCATTTAGGGAACATAAAATAAACGAAATCAGGCAACGCGTTGCAAAAAATATGTGTTAAAAATTTGTTCAATCTTATTTTGCAGTATAAAAATGTTTGATCTTATTTCGAGAGAGACACCTTGTAAAACTGGAATAAATCTGAGTTAAAGGCTCGCCGCGAGTGCATCTGACATTACGAGGCAGCTGAAAATTTAACACAAAGGGACCGAAAAGTGTCCAATATTTCCTTCAAACAAAAGAGATCCTATATTTTGTAAGATACTTTCTATTAAGGTTTATGGAAAGGTAAACAAGAAAACAAGAAATAAAAAACGACATCATGAAGTTAAAGATCTACTTTTAATTTGTTAAACAAAAAGTATCTTTTGCAGACTATGAACAGAATTAAAATCCACAAAGTTTAATCAAACACTGATGTGCCGGATTATGCATAAACCCTGCTATTATTGTGGTTAAAACAGAAAAATAAAACTTTCTAATTCTGTAATTTCACTACTTTAAATGGATGAAAAAATTCAGTTGAAAATTAAATCATGCTAAAAGCTTAAGGACACCGAAGAAAAAGTTCATTTGATGTTTTAAATTAATTGAAAAAATACGCAAAAAACAAGCAGATAAAGAGCATTTCTCCATTCTGAGGTATTTCAAATCGCCCTCGGATCGTATTTGTCCATAAAGCCTGCATATTAACAAAAACTTTGCTTCGCATGGTTGTTTGCTGAGCTCTTTCATCAAATTTTTTATTTGTTTGGTTTTTTTTACTAAGTCACCGAGCTGTCAAGCCGAGCAAGTCTTCCTCTAGGTGCATTGGGTCCGAAAGAGTGACGTCATTCTTTGTATTTACATGAGATCTGTGTCAACATAGATAACAAGTCTGTGAAACGGGTAAGACTTCTTACATTTACAAATACTTGGAAAGTTCGTCAGATTGTCTCCCTATAGTATACGTTCTAGTAAAACTTCTAAACTGTTGGATCAGACCATTACTGACCATCAATGCACGATAGATGAGGCGATTCATATCCCTTTGGAAAGCTAAATCCTTTTCCTGGCCAAGTGGCCAATTAGTCCGGCGCTTATCTCCAATTTCTGTAGTATTAAGCGGATGAGAGTCTTGACTCCCCCTGGACGGGACACTAATCCATCGCAGGTTAGCTCCCAACCGAAACTGATACTCATTTAGCGACCACGTACGCATGAAAAGCTGAGTAAGCTTCGGCGGAAATGAAGGTTACACAAATGTTCAAACTTCGGCAGAGCCGCGGGTATCGATCGGGATCTTGTGGTTAGAAGGCAAAGATCTTACTAACTTTGCCAACCACGTCGCCATTTTGAAAAACATTTCCTTAAACAGCAATTTTGTAATATTCATTCAAAACTTGACACGTTCAATGTATTCCTAGATTACTGTGTTAAAAGTTTGGTGGAAATTTTTTTAGTTTGGTAAAGTTACCGACGATGGGAGAAAATTTATTCAAGCTCCATGCAGTCTTAAACTTTTAACAAAATAAGATCCAACGGAAATCTGCTGGGTTTAGACTGAACCTGCGATGGATTAGTGTCCGAAGAGAGAAACTACAAGGTTCTCAACTGCTTAACCTTTCATAAAAAGAAGGAAAGCCCTGATCTATTGTTTGATAGTTAATGCAAATATCGAAATGCGTCGGCAAAAAGATGCAACAACTCTAAGTTGGAATGAGACTTACAATTTGCAATATTTGCTACAAGGTCTCACAAAGGGGGATCACTGGTTATAAGACACACGGTCCCCCCTCTTGGCCAGGCGCCCTTAATATTTAAACGTCTTTACATGCTGGGAGTGGCTGCCCAATCTCCCGAACTAGAGGCTCATGTTTAAGCGGACGACGGCACAGCTTTTGGTGTGAAAGTCGATTCTTATAACCATATACTCATAACCAATAAGAGTGTATAGTAACTGTAGGCAAATGAGGTTTTTAAATGAATTCCCCAAAAAGCTGATTTGTAAGAATTTATCACTCTTACGAATAAAAAAAAAACACATACCGTATTTCTTCGAATAAACGCCGCACACTGTAACTTTAAAGTTTGAAAGGCACAGACAAAAATCCGAAACGAATTTATCTGATTTCTACGCGTTTACAAGCGTATTAAGTTGTAGTTTTAAATCTGTAAAGCTTGATCGGTACAGCGAGACAAAGAACTATATCATTTTTTCTACTTTTTAAAGTAAAGTAAAGCTACAAAAGTGAAGTCTAAAAGACTAAAAAGGTAAAGCAAATCAAGAGGCTAACAAAATCAATACTAATGTTTTTTGTAAACCTCGTTTTGTTTAAAAATGAGGATATTTACAATTTTTCTCACAATTGAAATGGAGTTGATTTAACTCCCTGAAGTGAAATGTTGATGGAACCGGTAACCCTGATTAAGCATAACCTGCTAACCCTACCTATATGAGCTTTCTGTCCGCTGGGGGTAAACTGATTATTGTAATACACCTTTAAGCATATCCATATCAAAAAGGGGCAATATAAATGTATCACTTTACTTTACTTGTTAACAATCTCCACTTTAAAAGAATCAGTGCTATACGAAACTAACGCCTTTCTTTCTATCCCAGAGGCACGAGGACAAAACATATATTGATTTTATGAGCCTATGGTCCTCTAGGCCGGCTCTTATCTCAGGTTGTTTCTGTGATGTTAAACAGATGAAAGTCTTCGACTTCCCCAAGACGGGACACTATTCCAAATCCATCGCTGGTACCCTATTGACCGACCTTGACAGGATGGAGAGTTGAGTCAGCTTTAGCTTTGGCGGAAAACAAGTTCCTACAAATGGTCAAATCTTGACAGAGCGGGAAACTGAACTTGTACATAACCTTGCGATTGGAGGGCACAGATTTTAAGACGAAGTAGAAGCAGCAAATTCTTCTTCAATAACACGTAGGCAAAAGACAGCAGTTAATACTATTCCCAGTCCACACGCAACCCAAACCGCTGTCCACCAATAGCCAGGCTCACGTATCAAAACGAAACCAACATAACTAAAAATAGAAAAAGAAAGTGAGTATGACTGGTAAAGTTTAAAACATTCGTTTCATTATTATCACAACCATTTCTATTTCGCTGAACCATTTTGGTCTTTAAACGTTGGATGATGTCCTTAAGTAGCATAGTGTTATAAAGTTTCAAACGAGTAAATCAAATGAGGCCAGATATGCTACGATAATTTAATATAATTTTTCCAAGCTTTCGCCGTTCTACGGCATCATCAGGGAATGAAGATGGAATCATTGAAGTGAAGAGTATGTCCGACGAGGTGTAAGGCTAGACAATAGAGGTTCAGCAAACAAAGGAACAAAGGCAGAAATGTAAATGCGTGGAAATGGTAACAATATAAGTACAGCAAACAAAGGAAAAAGGCAGGCAAAAAAGATAAATAAAAAGAATAAAAAGATAAAGCAGTAAATAAAAATTAAATAAAAAAATATAAAATATAAATATAAAATAAAAAAAAATATTATAAAAATATTATAAAAATAATAAAGTAAAATATCATAAAAATAAATATAGAAATTTTGGTGTTTGTTTTCAATAAGTTATCGTTTGCTTCCAGAGAAACATAAAAATGGAAAAAAAGTGTTTGGTAACAAACTCTAATCGAAAAAAAAAGATTACGGATACATTTGGATATGTAAATTTGGATGAAGAGTATAAATTTGCTAACGCAAAAAGTATCTTAGTTCTAAAGTCGATTAAAATTTTTTCACTTCTTTAAGTACTAGATTTTTTTATTGTGACGCTCAAAACTGTTAAACCATCGCGGTACGTGGAGAAAGCAGCTGACATTTCGAGCGTCGAGTTTTGTCAGTGCAACTGAAAATGGCGAAAAAATTTGATAATTTAACCTAGTCTAGGTTGTAATGTTTAATCATCGCCGTAAGCAAAGTAGGCGGCTGACGTTTCGAGCGTTGAGCTTAGTCAGCGCAACCGACAAAGGGCTAACGATCGAAAATCAGCTTTCTACTATACTTACGGTGGTAATTTAACATGTCAACCAAAAAATTGATTAAATTATGTGTTTTGCCAACTCGACGACGCACTTTAATATCTTTTACAAAACTATTCAACAAAAACAAAGGTTCTTCCTCCGATCCTTTTATATTGCACACGGCAAGCAAAGTCACTCAGCCCGATCACTTTTATAACTTTCCTCAAAAGTTTCCGTCTTTTTCAGTTCCTTGATCCTTCAAATTGTCCGTTTACCTAACTAAAAAACAGTTTCCTTGCTTTTCAGGAGCTTCGTTTTTCTCGGAGTTTGTTTTGACAATTGTATTCTAATCACTCTGCAGTGAACCGCATACAAAAGTATTTATAAACTTATGAAGACATTGAACACACAATCTGTCCAGGAAGGGGTATCTCGTTTATTAGCCAGATCAACAGAATCGGTTACGTCGCTATTGTACAGGTAGTATATTGAAGTTTGGTGAAAAAAGCTTGAGATACCTTCGATCGTAACTCATAAAATTCATTCTGATTAAATATCCTTAGTCCTAATTACAATTGCAAATATTGTAAACATAACATTCTACACGTACTTCACTAAACAATGACCAATATTTGCCTATATTACATTCAATTGTCTCACATTCCATAGATAAATATATTTCATGGTTTCGGTTCGCGTCGATTGGTGAGTTTCCCAGAGCCGTGACGACAGAGCATGAGAGGTTGTTTTGTGCGAGGAATTCAAATTTGATTAGGTTTGCTGCAAGTTCTCTTTCGTTCCTTTCCCTTCTCCCGCCCTTCCTTACATTTGAGAACTTTTTTTTTTAAATTTAAGAACTTGCGCATAGGCTAAGCAATTTTGTATAGAGGAACAACGAAAACCTACCTAGTTCTACAGTGAATAATAAAATCTGTGACATCATCGTTGCTGAAGTCACCTTGGACAACGGGTGAGATGGGTTGGCATGGCAACGAGTGAGTTGAAGTGATTTTACCCTTTGAGAGGGAGATCATGGAAAGATGCTTCCAACCAATAACGAGAACGGATTCCTAGTAATAACAACAAAAATTAGTTAAACGTTTCGTCGAAATACATATTTATACCACGGACCACCTGTTCGCGAATTCAAACCGAAGTCAAAGATAATCTTAAACTCAAATTTATGTGTGGCATTTTTACTGTAATCAGCTGGAGCAGCAAATATTTTTATTAAAGAAGAGATAAAATATTTTGACAATTTTTTGATTTTGAAACGATGTGAACGATCTTCGTGGTTACCTGCACGGTTTAAAGGGAACCTCCACTGTCTAACAACATTAATCTCAAATAATAGTATTACTTGACTTTTTTCTACATCAGCAGT
>JAOEHV020103724.1:0-15294 GCA_025447995.2 Isaurus tuberculatus
TTAACTGCCTTTTTCTCATCACCATTGAATGGTCCTCTTGCCGTTTTTATAGCAGAAACCACTGCATAGTATTCCAGTATTCCTTTGCATAATATTTACCGACTCAGTAAAAAAAACACCTACAACACACGATACTTATTTTTACACAAAGTTAATCGAAGTTTTTGTAGGCTTCTCTTTCGCCGCAATTGCTTGCATAGTTGCAAAGATTAGATGAGTCTTCACTACGTATAACTGCGGTTTCTCATAATAATCTTTGATACCATAAAAATGGTACAGTTACCACTTTTTTTAGACGTTCATGCTGAAAAAGAAACCCATTTTTTTCATTTTTTAATTGTTTCTGAAGGTAACCTTCGCGAGAACTGGAAAGAAGACGTGTTACTGGATGAGGTAAGGTACAAAGGGTGAGAGTCTGACCGTGATTTCAGCAGCGATAGCATTTTCTATTTACGTTGTTTTACATTATGCATTATTGTTATTATCATATTATCAGTATATTTGTTGTCGTACATTGTGTTTTGTAGACCCATGCGCATTACTAATGCATGCTGTCGAGAGTGACGTTTATGTTCTTTTGGGTTCCCATCTCCCCGCAGTCACTAGGAAGAGTAGTTAAGTTTTTTTACATTGATGTTCAGAATGACACTCTCTCAGGGATGGCTGAGCCCAAATTGTGAGTGATTTCCAAGTCGAAGCAGCGAGGGGCCGAGGGCCAAAAATTTCTTCTAAAATGGATGCCTAAATTCCATTTTGACGCAAACTGAGAGGGAAACTAGAAAAATTATGTTAGAAGGCTTTTAACATTTTTTGTTTTACTTTTAAGTAATTGTGTTCCCATTAGTATTTTTGAATTGAGTTCCAACATCATGTAATAACTGATCAATATGGCTTTAGCGCCTATGATTTAATGGATGCATACAGCAAAAGCACATAAAATGTGTACCTGCGTAACGGTATTTACCTTAGTTTAGTGTAATATTGATATCTTTATTACCCTATTGTTATTTTTATGAAAACTGCATAAGGCTCGATCAGAGGATCGAAGGGTCAATGTTAAACAATCAAATCGAAACCCGCACAGCAAAGCTTTCAGTTCGAAACGTGCAATAAAAATTTACGTATGATTAGCTTCCCTTAGCTTTGGAATAGAATCAAATCACATGTTTTGTAAAGAAAGTTTCCCCTGCACGTTGGCAGAAATTAATATCTTTCCATAACTAATTCATAACTACTATTTACTTATTTAAATCTACACGGTTATATCACCGCTAAATGTAATAACGACAGCAAATGTAATACCAACCACAAAGGTAATGAAATTTAACGCTAAATGTAATAAACTAACTAACCGTAAATGTAATTTTGTATCTTATCCCACCATGTCAAAATATTTTTTTATAAAAATATGTTATACAGTTGTCTGGTTAAAACTTTTTCTTTTGAAGTTCCAGCCACTAACAAACGCCCCCCATAACCTTTTCAAAACCAGCTTCTCTGTAATAAATGTCTAACAACCAATTTTGATTAATAGACACTCCCTATATCCATGTGTTTCTATAAAAGTCTTCTGTAGGCTAATTGCTTTATGAAAACCTCTTCGTCGAAACCAACGCCCTGTTTTAGCCTTTTTATTATTTTGTATGTCTAACTGTGTCATAATCAGACATGCAAACCTCCTAAAGTCAATAATGTCGGATGTCTTTAAAAGCCACGGTTAAAACCAATGGGATTTGACAAAAAACAGTGAAAGTACAAGGTACTAATAGATAATCGAGGTTTCGAGTTTGAAAACCCAACGAGAAAGGGAAAAAACAGACAAACAAAAAGCCAAATTCAGTACTTCATCTTCTGATAGTTAACCTAGACAAGCAAGGGTAATAAGAATTACTTTTCCAGGATATCGCATCATTTTGCTGTAAAGCAAGACTCGACAGACATCTTGCAGTTTTCCCAATTTAGCTTTGTGCCGGCTTTGGCTTTACTTTTCATGGTGCGACACAAACGGTAGCCAACTAGCCACAGACTTGTAGAAATTCAGTTTTGACTAGTATGTTTTCTATGTCCACAAGCCAATTTGGCTTGTAAACAAAATGAAATTGACTGAAATGTTTCTGTGTTTCTCACGGAAGACATATCAGAATTTCAACGCTTGGTTAGTAAAAATTTTTTTGGCTAGTAACATCTAAGTTGTCACTAGCCACTAGACTAGTAAGTTGAAAAGTTACTGTCGAGCCCTGCTTTTTTTTATTCTTTTCTAAAGGGAACGTTCTGATTGAAACTTCTACTGAGACATTAAATCAAAGTCCGTGTTTGAATAGCTTCTCGCTTTCTTTTTTGTTGGGGGGAAGGTGGAGATGTTCAAAATGAACTTCACCAACTTTTGAAAAGTTTATAATATCCGTCCTCTTCCCCTTTATCTGCGCAAGTTCGTAACCTAGCTACCCCCCCCCCCCCGAAGGTTTTAACATGTTTTAAAAATTCGGTTATAGGACTAACTGCATGACATCGATACTTTGTAAAGGTTTATAGTAATGACGAGTCTCGGGCATCAATAAGAGAGAGGCGAGTTAGTTTGAAACTTAAAGATTTAAGAATGCTAATAAAAAAATAGACATGCTTGAAGAAAATAGATGTTTTTTATTTATAGTGTTAACTTTTATGACCTATTTACGGTCACTTTGATATACAGTTAGTGTTAAACTGTAATACATTTGCGGAGTCACCGACTTATTACATTTAGTGTTCAATTGTGTTACATTTACGGTTGATATTACATTTGGCATTAACTACTCGGGCCGGGCGAATTTTTTTTCCAGCCCACTTCCCACGCGCATTATGTTCTGCGCAGATTAAAATGACGTAATAATTGGAGGCCCAAGAGGAACCATAACAGTGTAACGAGGAGAGGCCAAGATTATACAATTGATAACTGAACAGACATGAACTATATATGTTGCTGAAAATAAATAGCAAAACAGTGACTGTTCATCAGCAGATACCTAAATTGTGTGCAATTCAACAGTTGGTTTCGGGTTTTGCATGCACTGGGTTCTCTACGAGGCTTACATACTCTTTCGCATCGATTTAGGGTTAGAGACACTAAGTCAGAGTGCACAAGTGCAATAAAAACTGTTCGAATGATTTTCGAAACTCGGATCTAAATCCAACTCTCTAGCGTTAAAATTTCCGTACTACTCCATACATTCATTATGAGAAACAATAACTTGTCAAAGATTTCAGTGTGCTTTATAAAAACGAATAAAAGTCTTCAAGCAACAGTAAAAATCTTTTGACAGCTTACTTTTTTAAGAAATAATTGTGCAACAAGCTATGTTTTCGCGCATAGCAACCGAAAGTACGAGACAAGACAAGTGTGTGTATTTTTTGTTCAAATGTTGTTAAATAACACGAACATTTGTAGATTCCTATAGCAATGCAAATGTTTATGTTTAAAATAAATACATTTTAGGAACTTGAGCAGTTCAATCTTTTTAAACCTTGAAGCAATTAACTACAACACTTTCAGAGTTGCGTTTAATCTTTCGCCAGACAAAGCCGGCAGAGTTCGTGTTTTGAGACAACAGTCTCATATCGTTGGCTTCTCTGATTAAAACGCAACGTTCTCGTGAATTTATAAATTCATACTTACGGCTACGGTTACAAATAATTTTTGCTTTATAGAATTTTCCGAACGTATGGTCTTTTATTGAAAAAAAGGTTTTCACTAAGTATCAGTAACAGGAAGCATGTAGCTTATTCAAAATAAAAACTGAAATATATGAATGACTTTTAGTATTAGGCAGCTTAGTGAAACTCCCACAAAGTCAAAATATAATTACCATGAGCGCTCTCAGCAACTGATCTCTACATTTTTCGGAAACCCTCGCACCTACTTAAACACTGCAAGAGAGGGTTTAAATAACAGTTGTTGGTAATGTTTCGGATTCCCGTCAAAGGCATGCTTTCAAGCGACTCAAAATAACTTTATATTTTGCGAGAAAACCGCGAAAAAAAAAAAATTGACTTCCAGGTAAAATCAAGATCATACGTTACAAAAAAATGTTACTCAGGTACCTTTTCTGTTTCTTTACACCAGTCTCCACTCATCTGGTGTGCTTACGTCATTTTAATCTGCGCAGAACATGATGCGCGTGGGATGTGGGCTGGAAAAAAGAATTCGCTCGGGCCGGTAGGCCACGAGTCAAGGGTTCGGCTCCGTTTCTTTTTTTTCCTTTTTTGTGTCGCGAAATTGCAGCGCATGCGTGGTTGTGGCTTATGAAAGTTCACTTGAGCAAACCCGACATCGAGGTAGCCATTTTTTTTGCCAGTGCAGGAGAAAAATACTAAAGCTTTTAAAATGGGTCCATGGTATTTTACGGAATGTCAAGCGGTGTTAACTTTGTTTTTGAACAACGTTATCGCGTTTGCAAACGTGAGAAGATTGTCCATTTCGCGGTAGTCTCCTTCGCAGCCGATATTAGTGTCAGTCTCTTCGCTCCCTCCCCACTAACGGCTGCTCACCCGAGCGATACATTCCATTCCCTTTTTGTTGTGGTTAGCAACGTAAACCAATCAATGTTCAGTTATTGTCTGAGATCAGCCAGTCATAAAGTGCTATGATTTGTTTTGGATTTTCGGAAAGCTGTTTAAGTCAGCAATTGTCAGATCCTTGTGTTTCGGGTTAGTTTTACAATTTCGAAGTCAAAATACGTCTATTTTTCTGAATTTAAATGGGTGATACGCAAATAAAAGTCATTTGCAGTAATTTATCTGGATGTTTTCTTTGTTCTGTATCAGTAGCAGCGAAAGAAAGAGTCCGTATTTTCGGCCGTTCTGTTGAGGTAGAGAGTGTCATAGACTCAATACTTCATATCAACTTGAAAACATTCGAGAATTCGCTGAATTCAAATTTATATGTCTGTCTTAAGTGCTACTGAAAAGTTACTAAGATCAAGAAATTAGAGAACGATCTTCTAGAGCTGAGGAAAGAACTGAAAAGAGCATACGCCGATTGCAAGCAAGATCACCGTGTCAAGAGGCTTCAACCATCTGATGTGGAGCAAGATTTGATGACAACAATGTGGCCTGACTCTTTCGCCAACGAGGCAAATCCTAGCGGTAAACTTTGGAATATCAAAGGTTTACCATATCCTGTTGGTAGATTTACAAATACATCTTTCTTTTCTTGAACTAGTTTGGTTATAGCAACTTTTTGATCTTTGTTTAAATCAGAAATGTTAAAATGATTGCATGCTGATTTGAAATTTTCACTCAGATCCGCTATTTTGAAAACTATTAGCGCGAAAAATGCCAAGATGAAGGTTGAGCCTTTCGAGATTTTGAAGTTAACGCTCTGATTGGCCGATAACCGGGAATGGAATGTATCGCTCGGGTGAGCAGCCGTTAGTGGGAAGGGAGCGAAGAGACTGACACTACTAATGGCTGCTAAGGAAACTAATTTCGCGGTGCATAGCAACAGGATATTTACAAACTCAGACATGTGGGTTCCTGTCAAGAAATTTTGTTGACCAATGTTTCTTCACAAGTCGGGTATTTTATATTTGACGTCTTTTAAAAAGTAGCTGGTAGGTGTTCGAATATATTTCAGTTGTGTTACTCATTTTGAACTTGTTGATATTAAACATTTGTACGCAAGCAACAGATCTTTTTACAGTTCCTGACGCCATATTGGAATAGCAATCGCCCAAACATGATAGCGAGGTTGCCAGTGACCCACGATATACAATTACAGTGTATACAGCTGATCAGGGAAGGCTTTCCGCGTTTAATCGCTTCGAAAATGGTGCTAGTTTACAAGGATGCGCAGATTTCAACACTAGAGGATATTCAGAAGTTAAAAGCGACGGATTTAAAAGAGATTTTGCGTTCAAATTCGGAAACGACGGGCGGAACGAAAGCGGACTCGGTGTTAAAAGTCTACGCAATACTGATGCGAACCGTGTTACCACTGGCCGAGAATCAATCATTTATTGTTGATCTACAACTTTAAGGAACTTCACATTTAAATAAATAACAAATTTAATTTAGGAGACTTTTCTACTTTAGCAGCAGTCAACTGTATACTACAGTGCAGGAAACTCGACTCACATAAATAAAAAACAACAAAACATAAGTTATGACTGTTTCGCTCATGAATGAACGCCAGTTTCGTGCAATCGATGGCGAAACACAAATCGTATGAATCACTTAGTTTGGTTTATTTGACTTTATTTGCGATTTACGATAGTGATAGTGGTCGTGAGTTTGATTGTGATTATTTGATCTGAAAATCAACACGAAACTAACTGTTACAAAACAAACTATTATTTACGCACATATGTCTAAAGTAAAACACTTCTTAAAAGGTCTCTTACTTTTGTGGCTTTATCCACCGATTGAAAATCCTTTTATAAATTTCCCTGGTTAGCAAGATATTTCCAGTTCAGCAATGTCTTTTATATCAGGTTAAATCATACAGTAATATAGCAGTGTCCGATTTAATCACTAAATTATTTATAAAACAAAAGAACCTTTATTTATTAACGAAACAATGACACTAAAATTTTAAAAGATAAATATCACTAAATTGCAAAGTCTGTGATTTGGGATAATTTAGATGGAGTCTCGTTAATATAGACCGCAATATCGTAGGATTTTGTAGTGAACTGACGTACTTTGATGAGCTTACTTGGGAAATTCGAAGAAATGATAACTTGTACGAATACCGTTCGCATCATAGGCGCTATTATTGCAACTAAAACCTACACAATACTTTCCTCTCTATTTCACAGGGCCTGGAGAAATTTCCTCGGCGCTTAAACTTTCATCAGTTTCACTGAAGACTTGACAACCAGATAGAACGCTCGAGAAATCGACCAAAGCAGCCTCGCTATCATGTTTGTGCGGTTACTATTCCAATATGGCGCGGGAACTGTAAAAAGATCTATTGTCAAAAATTGTCATTATTTGCGGCACTGTAATTAGTTGATTTAATTTAAGCAAATTTTTCTGAGGTCAATTTTATTTTCTCGAGGGACTAATATTTGTCTATAATTTAATATAGATCTATCAAATGCGTTTTCGATTAAAATATTAAAATATATCCAGTTCAGTACGCTTAGTACTAGCTATTGCACAAATTTGTTGGTATGAGTATCAGTAATTTTTAAAAAATTCTTACAGTTTCAATAGTTATAATTAGTTAACGAAGCTAAGCAATGCTAGCAGAAGTGTTTTACGGAAGAGTACTCAATGAAAATGAAATTTAGTACTAAAACTAGAAACGTTTATATTGCAAAGTTAATGCACTGATACCGAAAAAATAAAATTTATAATTTTTCTTTTGATAGAAGATCTAATTCTGAGCCATGTGCTAAAATTAAGATTTTGTTTTGCCTAGACTTGAAACTCAAAAAAGCATTATGCTTAAACCAAAGTATGGTTTATTGCTTTTATGAAATAACTTTAAAATAAACACCGAACTAATGCGAGCGAAATTTCTTTTTAATTTGATCTAAATTTCAGTTCTCCAGAGATTCGTCAAATCAAGCAAAACGGCCAATCAAAATGATTGTACAAACCAAATTCCATCTCACTGTTCAAACCGAATCGCGTCAAACAAGTACAACATTTTTTCAACAACAGAAATAACGATCAACTGAACAAAATTTACAATATCTTTGGAAAGTAAAGTTTTCTGTTCGAAAAGAAAAGACCAGAAATCACTGTTCCGGGATCACACGTTCATGGCTTGTAAGCGTAGATGTTGACATTTTCAATTTGACATGAAGAAAACATATGGCTGAACGCAGCTGTGGTCTGTTGAGAAATGGCCGTATTGATAGATGAAACTTGCAGTTATTGTAGTGGAGGCCTTAATTTACTCGATGGTTTAACCAAAGTTGAAAAGGTAATAAAACTTGCTTAGTGAAAAAAATTGAAACATTTGCCAAATTAAAAAACATTTTGTTTTCATTATTTTGAACTTTTTGCAAAATGCTAGCACTTAGGTGCAGTACTGTTACCGGCACTGCTGTTTTGTGAAAGCTATTTTTAAAGTTCTTTGTAATTTTCAATGAAAGTAGACTTTTTTTGTCTCGACAAACCTGTAAAAACACCTACGGCCCACTGTGTTGCCTTTTTGGATTGTTTTGGCTTGTGATATTTTTATAATGCTGTCTGACTGTTCAGTTTGGATTTCTGCAAATCGTCTTGTATTCTTTGTTATCTCGTTGCTGAACTCAGTTACATTTTCCGAGCCTCCCTATTGCGCCATTAAATCAAATTCCCGAAGATGATAATATTTGGGGGTCATTGTTTTGAAACAAAAAAAGAAAGACACTAATGTTTTTTCGCTTTCTAGCTGTGGTTTATAATTGAGTAACAACCTGAAAGTTTCATAGCGTTTTTTTTCAAAATGAAATTATGCAAACGAAGTATTGGAACCACAAGGCAATACTAAACATGCGCGCGCATGATGTCATTGTTAGTTATAAATTCAAAATGGTGCTGATTTGGAACAAAAATGTAATGAACGACGACGCCCAACCAAGAATCTCGATATTGCTTGCTTGTGCAGATTGGTAACCATACAAAAGACCACAGGCAACCCAACTTTGTGAGATTAGGATTGCCTTCTCCTTACGTTGAACGCAATAATACAAACTGGAGTTCGTACAGTACTTCTTTCGTTTTTACTTTAAGCAAACACTGAAAAACTTTTATTTTAGTAAGTCTACCGTGAGAACTTTTTTTCCTCTTGCCGGTAAACTTCCATTTTTTATTATTTTTTTATTCAAGTTTTTAGGCCTTTTTTTTCTTTTGTTGTAAAAAATTGTACAGAAACACAACTTTTTTTCTCAACCTGATCAATTAGAGTAGATATTTTATGAATAATAGATATAGTATCACTTCATTCATTATTATATTTTTGCATCCGCTCAGAGATCATGAAGAAGTTTTATCTGAATGTTTTTTTGGTTTAAAAGTAAGTTGCATAATAATTAATCCTTTGATTTTATTAACACAGACTTACGCTAAAATAGATGTTAAAGTACTTGCAACCATTGATCAGTTTCAACAAGACACTAACGAGAGAGAAAAGAGGTATGAACTAATACACCTGGAATTGAAAACGTTTAAGAATATTGTTCTTTAAAAATGTAAAATTGAAAATTTTTTACGTAATGAAAAAAAAAATCAGCAATTTATTAAGAACGCTTGTCTGTGAATATCAAGAATCGGCGGCACGGTTTCAACTGAAATTTCAAAATCCTGAAAATTTGCGTGAAGGAAACATTTGGGGAGCTATTTTCGAAAATATAGTTTAAACTTTAAGGAAATCAGTAGTTTTCGTGAAATACGGAAAAATCGAAAAGCACTTTTAGCTTCATTAGATATGCAAATTTAAAGCTCTAAATTTAGGAAGTTCGTCGCAATCGCACGACGTCCTGCTGCACAAAGAAACTTAATACAGTTAAAAATTCATTTCATTCCTTAAATAGTTCAAAGGTATTAAATAATTGAACATTGTAGAATAATTTATATGTTTTTCGATTTTTTGAAAACACGAGGTATTATTCCTTTCTTGAGGACAAAAATCACAAATCTTTAGGGCTCTAAAAATCTTCTTGGTATGTCCGATATATAGTTAATTCTTACATTTTAGTAGGGTTTTGTCTTTTATGTTTGGTCCTATAAAATAAACTTTTGGGCAATTCAGGTAAGCGTGCTCAAACACAAAAAATTCTGAGTAGGTATAACCAATTTTGCATAATACGTAGGGCACATCGCACAGTAACGTAAAGCATTTTATAATGATAGCCGGTGATCTCGCCAACTACAAAATAAAATAATTAAATTAACCTTAGCTGAGTTGAAAGCATTATTTACACCAATTTTGAACAACTTTGGATTCCAGTTATACTTCGTACAAATATTTCGAAGGCCCGATTCCATTACGGCTATGATTGTCTGAGTTTTGTTGGCCTTTGCAGCAAGGAAACAACGATTTTTCAAGGCTGTCATTATCATCTTTTGCCGGTTTCCATCTATCCATAAGCGCCGGGGACAGCGCCGAGAAATGGCTGTACCATCAATTCGATGCGCTTAGTAATTTTAATGGAAACACTTTCTTGTGGTGGCTGTATGGCTCTTTTACATCACATCGTTTTGTAATGTTTATTTCCTTTGAAAAATAACAGGTAGCTCTGGATGTCACCAGAAAGACTTGAGCTTTTTATCACTCTAGTAGGCCCCTTGATTGCTTAAAGACAGTGCATAAGTCGAACACCGATATCACCAGCAGAAGAATCGTTCTTACTTGCTATCGGAGACTCACAGCAGTCAAAGGCATTCGATTTTTTTGTGGGAAGGTCTACATTCTGCGACATTATTCGTGACACCTGTGATGGATTTTGGGCTACACTGAAGGAAGTCACTTATTAGTTCCTTAATCGACAGACGAATGGAAAAAACTTACAAGAGAGTTTGAAAATGAGTGGAACTTCCCAAATTGGCGGGGTGCATTAGGTGGTAAAAATGTAGGAATGCCCAAAGTATGGGACTTTCAGCTCTTACAGTTATAAAGGCTACCACAGTTTGGTGCTTAAGGCCATTTGTGATGCTAATTATTGCTTCACAGTGGTAAATATAGGTGGTCTTGGAAGTGACAACGATTCTTCAATATTTGGCCAGTCAGTAATAGGGATTGATCTTGAGAACAATGAGCTAGATCTTTCAGAAGTTGAAAATGATGATTGTCATACACTACCTTATGTCTTTGCTGTTGATGCTATGTTTCCTTTGAAACCATGATGTCTATGAAGCAATGCCCAGGAAAAAGTATTAAAGAAGACATGGAGGTTTATAATTATGGACTTTTTAGATGCAGAAGAACCATTGAGAATACTTTCGGAATTCTTGCATTGCGATGACGTGTATTTAGGATACCGATACATGCATGTTTTGCCACTGTAGAACGAGTAACAAAGACATGTGTCATACACAACAGATAATGCTTGCTTCATTGATGCTTATGATAGCATTGGGAGGTTGATACCTGGCAGCTGGAAATCTGATATGGCAAATGATGTATCTACATTACAACCTCTCAACAGAACAGGAAGTAATAATTTCAAACAGAGAGCAGAGCAAATTCGATTGCAGTACAAAAGCTATTTGACTGTCCAGCTGGTTCAATGCATGGCAAGTCAAGTATGTCAAGAGGAGTGGTGAAAAATTGTAACACTAATTAATTGATAATGTCAACATTTATTCATATGGAGTAGTTTTTGAATGTCACTGCCATAACGAAGATAAAGAAACAACTTTTTCATTGTCTGTAAAATTAACTACTGTCAAGACGTCAGTCACAAAGATGTAAAAATAAAAGCAGTGTTTTTTTTAATGGACACTCTTTCTTAAATACAGTACAGCTGGAATGTCAACAAATTCTTAAGAATTTTCCAAATACAGATACAGGAGTTCTTGTGATTCTTGTGAGTAAGAATTATTAAGAATTCAATGTTGATGTATCTATGATCTGTACTGTATTTATGCAAATTATACTGATCCCATAAAACGCACAACACTTATCCACCCTATAAATTTTTCATATTTTTTTTTATCTTGCACCAGGAAAAAAAATGTTTCTAACTTTGTTTAATGAGATTTTAAATTCTATTTTTAAAACGTTTTTGAATGCCAGAATGTTTTTAGCTACTATCATAAACCATTTCCTTGTCCAAGTAAGCCGATGTATTTGCTAGTTTGAGCACTGTGTAGTTTTCAGCAGTTGGGGCTTTTGCATGATATTAATTTTGGTTGTCATGTTGATGTTTGTAAAATTTTTCCTGATCATAACTGGTGGATTCTTTAACTTACATATTTATTTGCATTCATGTTGTGTTGCTAAGGGATATGTTTTCTGGTTACATGTTTGTTTCTCATGAATTGAATAGACTAGTATTTCCTTCAGTTGGCTGGTACTGCTGTTAGGCATTCTGGGAGGTTTTTAACCATTCTATGTCTTGAAACACCTTCATGATTTGCATCTTTGCTACTTATTTCAATTAGGGTTTCAATCTTTTCAGTTGTCCAGCAAACTTAAACAGAGTGTGTATCTGTATCTTGAAGACGAACCGTTTTTGCTGATACTGATTCTGAATCAACGATGACTTTTTTGATGCTGCTCGTGGTTGTAAGAAACTCCTTGTTCATATCTACAAGACTTGGAGGAATTTTTTTTTTTGGTGGAACATGCCCTTTTTCCTTGACTTCGAAGTAGCTGACTTTGGTGTCTTGATCTTTTTTGAACAGACCTTATTTGACTCAGACTTGTGGATGAAACAAATGAAGGAACTGAAATTTATAAAATTGCATCCAAACGTGCAAATGAAGATAGAATTACAAGCTCACCTTCAACTGATATAGACTCCATGGTGCCATCTTCTTCATCTACACTCAAATCATTTACTTCATCATTGCTGTCATGATAAAGCTTTGAGAAAGGCCTACTGGTATTTTGAATATCTCGTATGTTCGTCTCTTGTGCACTTCTTTTTAGATTTGTTGTTCCTTGCCTTTGTTTAATGTGTAAAACGACCCATCTGAGACATTCTAAATCCTCTCTGATCAGAGGGACATCGTTCCGACTAATCTAGACTTTATATTCTTCATTCGCTTAATATACTTTGACAACCGTTTTGTATGTTATTGTACCGTGACCGTGCCTCATTTACTTCAATTCCAAGCTCAACACTCACATCTTTCCAAGTATTTTTCTTTTTCTGCTGAACTTTGTAATCTTTGCAGGTCTTGTAATATATCACGCTGTAGTTATAGATGCATTTTATAAGGGTTTTGTTGCTAACGTCCGATTAATGTGCTACTCCATTACCAAAAGCAGACGCCATGTTTGAATTGTGCTTCATGTCAGTGTTGTATTTGCGCCATATTTGCTCGTATTTGGTTAGCTAATGACAGTCGTGTGTTCTGTGTATGAGAACAATAACGCAATCACTGGCACGTCCCCGTCTCCTGTGATTTGTGGCTGAATCGTAATAAGAGCCTGAAAAGTTGAATCAAATTCAAATCTTACACCGCGGTAGAGCCACCTAGAGATTTGCTCTGAGTCTCGGTGCTCCTTGAACTTGCTGGTTTGGAGTCCCCAGAAGTTTTGAAGGGGTCCCATAAAACTCGATCTATGAGAGTAGGTTTCTATATCTGCGTCCAAGAAACACATTAAAACTTCGAAAATGCATTTTTTGGGAAGCAGTTTGCGTAAAAATGCACGATTTTTGCGTTAACGCGATCTCTGGCAACCGTCTCAGCAATTGTACAGTACCGTAAGAAAGTGTTTCCATTAAAATTACACGTGTCCCAGCGCTGGTACAACCATGTCTCAGCGCTGTCCCCGGCGCTTATGGATACATGGATACCAGGCTTTAAGGTGAAGTGTATATTAAAACTAACAAAACTAGTCTGTTTAGAGAAATTGCAGCTCAAGGTCCAATCTACAAAACCAACATATACATGGGTGAGATTTCCTTGAGCAAACCAAGAAATCTTGCTTAATGTGCTTTAACTCCTACTTAGCTGTAGTAGGACTTTATTTTCAATAGCACATGTTTCTCAAGTAATTATAGATTTTAACTAGGCATTTCTTAACTTTATAAATGCCTTTTTGTCCGACTAGTTGATTGATGCTTAACAAGTAAGGTTTCTTGACCTCATAAACTTCTCGTCCAAACCCTTTAAATCTTCAGCTCCATGGCCTATTGAGACACGGCCTCTTCGTCCTTAACAAAAGTTTGCTTTCTGTATGTCGGGGTTAAGATATGAAATTCTTGAAAATTTTAAATTAAGTCTTGTCACTGTTTCAAAAACTCATGACTACCTCTCTTTTGGACCTCTTGAATAAATTGTTTCCCTCAGTCTTTACCCTAGCATCTTTATTTCTTTTTCTCTTATCAGTTGTATTTTAATTTCTGATTTTGCTTTGTCAGGATAATTTGAGAAATTATGCTCCGAGGGTGAAAACTGTAACAAAGTTACCCTTAGCCTTGTTATTTGGCTTTGTTAGTTTTCACTATTTTCTGTTTCTAAAAAGGGCCGCTGCCAACCATTATATAATCAAATTAATGTAAAATGTTATAAAAAAGGCTAAAATATTATATTGTTTAAAAACTCGACTATTAAAAAGTCATCTTCAGGAGTGACAGCAATCTGCATTAAGCATCTATTTATGTTCACTTAAGTTATTCCCGTAGGGAACAGTCTGGAAACAAAACTTTCCATGTGAAAATATGTGATGGATAATTCTTTAAATGTCTTGCTGGTTCGGAATTATGTAATGGATCATTGTATTCGGCAATTCTTGTTTCAAAGTTACGCATTGTCTCTCCGATATAATTTTCTCCGCACGAACAATCATCTTGATACACGACGTGTGACGAATTTTTAACAAGAAATTTTATAAGAAATTTAACTTTTTTACAAATAATAAATTCAACGTCAACTTTTTATGGCAGACTCGTAAAATCAAAAGTATTTTTACTCTAAAGGACAAGAATAAACACCCGTCACACGTCGTGTATCAAGGTGATTGTTCGTGCGGAGAAAATGTTTATTTTAAATCAAATTATCTGTAGTTTTATTACACAATCGGACTTATTTTCCAAACGACGAGATGAACTATCTTAGGGTCTTGATTTAAAGTTATTTAAAAAATATAGGGATAGAGAAATCAAGCATCGTGAAAAGAACAGTCTCAAAGAGGCACGTACTTTAGAAACGTTTATTTCTGTAGAAATTTAACGTATGGCAAACTAAATGTGAACGTAATCTCACGTCAATGATAACTTGTTTCTACTAGGATTGATAATATACACGAACAGCTTGAGGAACAACTCGGAGTTCTGTCTCATTTCATTGATGGTGTTGCAAATCTAAGACCCAAAGGTAGGTAAAGTACAACGTATAAAGTATAGTCCTTT
Organism: Isaurus tuberculatus; assembly: GCA_025447995.2. Lineage (NCBI taxonomy): Eukaryota > Metazoa > Cnidaria > Anthozoa > Zoantharia > Zoanthidae > Isaurus > Isaurus tuberculatus. The sequence goes on from JAOEHV020103724.1 coordinate 15,000, forward strand.
AATGAATTAAGACTCCTATGAAATGTAGTTCAAAATATAATATTGCGTAGCATGCTCATATCTGGTGAAGTAGCACAACTAGACTTTTAATCCTTTGTTTCAAATTGTCACTCCTTTGGTTTTTTATGACAATCTGGATTCCAAATGTAAGCAGTTTTTTTACTTGGAATCGGTGGTAAAGTGGCTTGAAATCTAGAATATGCACTCACCTGAACCCAGATTATTATCAATACTCGTGGCCAAATGACAAACTGCCCTCTGTAAAACTCGCCTTTTTGCGGGCCAAACGGTAAAT
>JAOEHV020103901.1:0-15288 GCA_025447995.2 Isaurus tuberculatus
GCCGAAGCTGGTACTCATTTACCGATATCGTAAGGATGGACCTTGCCCCCCCCCCCCCTCCCAATTCTCAGACTAAGTACTATTTTTTATTTGCAGCGAGACGAACTTGCCACTTGTCCACCATAAAGCCGAGGACTTCTATTAGAAGTTCCATATTAAATATTTTCAAAATATGTCCAGAATACGCAGCATTGGCATTTCAAAGAGTGAAGTTTGCTAAAGTTTTCCGGGGGAGCATGCCCCCGAACCTCCTAAGCCCTGGAGGCTCGCGCCTTTGGCGCTTGTTAAAATCTTCTCTGCCCCCCCCCCCTTCCTCCAATCATCATAAGCTTCTGCCGGTCCTGCGTTATTTTTCTCAAATTTCGAGACATTTTTGGTCATATCGCAGTGAATACTTTGAAACTTCCAATTCTCCATGCACCATTGGTTCATAGATCGGTAAACGAGAAGACCTCGATGAGGTTTTAGAGGGGGAAAAGCTGTTTTTAAAGAGAAATTTGAATTGTAGTGAATTTTAGGGATGTTTGAAAAATTTTTTCGGAGTTAATATTTAATGGACGAATGCCGAACAGTTTACCAACCAAAGGTACACCTTCCATCTGAATGGAGCCACTGTTTTGCATCCGTCCTCGAACTTTTTCCTTTTTAAATCCTCCTTCACTTCTCTCTACCAACTGCCTAAAATGTGACCGTACTGCCCCCTTAACTAAAGCGAACGATATCTTATATTTCAGCCTGCGGTGATTTCTACGTTGGTTGTAAATGCTGGAAAGATGAGGGTTACTGTACTAGCAACGACGATTGGGAGGATTACATGAGAAGTAACTGTAAAATTTCCTGTGGAGTATGTGTTCCACCGCCCTAGACTATACTCCGAAGGTATATCTACGTAAAGTGTGTTTGTATATATTGCCAGGAATGGTTCTCCTAAATTACTTTCTCCCTAGTTGCCCTTTTAACATGGAAAGAATAGCACAAGAAAATTTGTAAAAATAGCATATAAACAAAGAATCGGCATTAGTTTCTTTATATATGAAAACCCTTTTTTGTTGATCTTTTAAAATTAAAGTTGCAATGTCTGTAATTTTCTTTAGAGAAAAAAAAAAGTTTTTAGTTGGCGAAAAACATGAACTCCATCATCATGTGACACCCGGTTAATGCAAATCATCATCATCATTCATCCTCATCGTGCCCTCGGGCACATAGGGCCACACTCCTGCTCTCCATTCCGCTCTGTCTTTGGCTCTGCTCTCCGTTTGGTTCCAAGATCTCCACCCCATCGTTTTTCTTTCTTTGATTGCTGTTCTTCGCCATGTTTCTTTGGGTCTTCCTCGTTTGCGTTTCCCTTCTGGGGTCCAAGTTAGTGCAATTTTTGGATCTGCGTCGGAGTTCATTCTGAGTACATGTCCTATCCAAGTCCATCTTCGTTTCTTAAGTTCTCGGTCAATTTGTGGAATGCATGTTGTTTTCTCAAGCTTTTTGTTTGATATTTTGTTCGGCCAATAGATTCCTAGAATTCTTCTTAGACATTTGTTGTCAAACCCTCTCAGCATGGATAAGTCAGCTTCTGTCATCCTCCAGCTCTTTGAGCCGTATAATAAGACAGCTCTTACATTGCTTCGGTAAATTTTGATTTTTGGTTAATGTAAAGCAATCAGTTTAAACATTTAAAACTTAACAGTTTTTTTTTTACTTGCTTAGTTTATCGCCTAATGTCTATTACATAATTCTCATGTTGTATCAATCTTTTTACGTTACCGGAAACTTCTATAAAAAGTTACGTACGTCAGCTGCAGTTTAGCACTAATTGTTTAAGCTAGCGTTTTAATCCTTAAAGTTTTTTCTACTCAGCTCTTTTTTGTTTGCTATCAAATGTTTTTTAATTGAAAAGCACTGTCAAGTTTTAAGTACACGCTCACATTAATTAAACACTTAAGTTTTACGATCGGCGGGTACTTAACGTTTTAAAATAACATTTTTGCTGCTTTGCATTTTTACAGGGCTGAGATGAGAGTCAGTGGAGAATTTGAAAGGAAAGCAATGTTACCTTAAAGATTCGTCTCAATGGACTTGATTTTTCAAAACTAGTTTGAATATATTTAGTAAAACGTATTTTGCATTTAAATAGTAAACCTGAAATTTTCAGTCCAAAAAAAAAAGCAACAATTTTGGTATCTTTAAGTTTCTTTCCTGAAACAAACGATCGGGCAAAAAAAGTTCTTTGTTTTCACCAATTTACATCGATCTGCTATTTGTTTTGATTTTCTATTTGAGTTAATACATGCTTTTCTGTTTTCTTGTTGATACCGCAAATACCGCAGCTAAAAACAAATAAAATCAGTAAAACATGTAAGATGGGTGTCGTGTGGAGTGATTCGTAACTGACCACATTGTTACGACACATAAAATAACAATTAAATAATATTACAGTACTTCCCCGATTATCGGCGAACGTCTTGTACACGCAGATTTGAAAAACGGGCCCACCTGCTGCAAACCAGTCTTTTATTTGTCTGTTATCGAATGGAGGAATATACAGCTCAGTAATTTTTTTTTTCCTTCCAAATTTTTGTTCAATTAATCGAGGTTTGGTTCGAGGTTCCGAGACTTCGTATATGATACCCAGGCCGATGTTTATTTGCCGTTAATCACAATTTTGGTTTGGGACACGATAAAAGAAAACTGCCTTTTACTTCCAAAATAACTACACAAAGATTTGCCACGTAAAAGATCATCTTTAATTAGCTCAACTAAATTCACATTCACTGCAACATCAGTACTTAAAACAATTACAACTGCATGTTTTCAGAGTTAAGATTATTATGTAGATTTAAGGTATGTCACAATATTACCGTGTTTGACCATGCATTTCATAAAAAATGGTTTTCAATCCTTAGCCATCTTGCCCAGAAGGGGTGCAGACTCCACATGCAATCTTACAGTTCTTTCTTGTGTATGTTTGCCATTCTCCGCCTCCAGTGCAGTAACCGAGATCCTTCCAACATCTGCATCCCGATAAGAAGTCTCCACAAGCTGTCACAAAACAAGTCACTATCAACAACTTTTAATCAACATTGCACTCAGTTTGTCATAAAAGACCAAACCCTAACGTTCCGGATACTAGTTGTAAATATCGCGGCGCTAATTCCGTAGCGAAGAGTTTGCGCATTCGAGCGTATTTAGCGCGGCGGAAACAGCGCCGAATATCAAACTTGTTTGAGATGGTACTATTGATAAAAACCATTAGTAGCGGAGCAAATCAATATACAGGATCTGCAATAATTATTCCACGAGTTTGGTGATACAAAAACAGAAAAAAACATTAGCCATGAGCTTAGCCAAAGATAAATCCTTTTATTAGCCTATTGGCTCGTTGGATCAAGGGACTATCTCCGGTTCCTGTAGTGCTACACCGATAAGAGTGTTTGACTACCCCCGTACGGGACACTAATCAACACCGGTTAACTTCCAGCAGAATTTAAACTCTATTTACTGACCTTATAAGGATGAAAAGCTGAGTGAGTTTTGGCAGAAAAGAGGTTCACGCAAATTTTCAACTCTCGTCAGCTGGGTTTCAAACCTGGCTTTTTATGTTTTCATGGCTAATTTCTAACCAACCTAAATCATGAAAAAAGCCTTAAATAAAGAATTTTCTGACAACTCCCAAATCGAGTCACAGCGCTTATTATTGCTAAATCTCGAAGCGATTTACAAGCAAATACAAAGCCCAAACAGTAACGGGTCTTTGATAGCCCGCTACAGCAGCTCACAAGTCACATAAATTATATTTGAATAACTAAGAAGTGCCCTTAGTGAAAGAGACACATCATAACACCGGGATCATTACCCTGCTCTTTTTCCGAGAAGTGTGCGGGTTCTTTTAAGTCTCTCTTCCCCCTTCTCCCTTGCAACAGAGAGACTATAGCGTTTAACGTTCTTATCCGAGAAGACCTACTCCAGGTCCTTAAATCGCCGCGATTAAGAACGATTTATAGCGACTTAAGGCGACTTAAGGCGATTTAAGAAAATTTGGTCTTGAAAGTCGACGCAACTTAAAGCGTTTTTAGGCGATTTAGTGCGACTTAAGGCGATTTGAACAAAAACTGTCCAAAACTGGACTGTGACATAAAGCGACTTAGTGCGACTTAAGGCGACTTAAGGTGATTTAAGGACCAAGAGTAGGCCTCCGAGAAGACGCGAAGGTCTGGCCATTTTCATGCAGTTGTTAAAAAAAGGCAGCACTTTTTCCTAAATCATTTTAAAACCCCGAGTGTTGGTCCGGCGGGAATTGAACCCAAACCTTCCGCTCGACAGACTGATACTTAACCCACTTGGCTAACCAGAAATGTACTCACTAGTTTCTCTTTCCTTCAATCTTTGCTTTTTTTCTGCTATGGCGGCGAGAATTTCACCTACCGGTACAGAAGCTCGCTTGTGGCGCGATTTACCTTAGAAGACAAAAGCAAACATCCTTTTAACTTTTTTTTACAGATTATCTCTGAAACTGAATCCGTCTCTTAACAAACAGTCAGATTCTATCAAGGCAAAAGTGTTTATTTAGTTTCATTTTGGTCTGCATCGCTGAACAATAACATTTTAATTCTTTTATTTATTATTGTATATTACTCTCTGTATCCAACCTTGATTTTTGTTCTTTTGTCTTAGAGTTTGTCTTTGTTTTCAGTAAGCGATTGTTCTTTTACTTATAGATCCTATTGTTGTATCACAGTCGAATAGTTTTCTACTATATTAGCATATAGAGAAAAAAATTTACATTCAGTTGACCTGATGATGTTGCCGGGATGGCAACGAAACGTTGTCTTATACAGATAGCTTTTTTATTAAATAGTCTACCAAAAGCTACGTTCATAAAGATTATCTCTGAAAAAAAATGATACACCTTATTTCGGTTGCGAATGAGAAGTTTGAAAAGCTTCAGGGCTTTAGCTAGCTCAAAACCTGCGTTCTCTGTGCATGATAACATTGCAGTTTTTACCGACTGAACTTTAAAGTCACAGTTGTTGGAGGTCATATTTTTGTTGTTCAAAAGTAACTTCAATTATTGTGACTGATTTTTTACCTCGGGTATTAGCAATGACAATTTAAAACAATATTGGGGAAAATTAAATATTTGCTAAACAATTGTCTGAAAAGAGCAGGCTTCAACGATATCAGAATCCGTGACTCTGCAATAATAGAGAGCTTAAGAAAGGACAACGAGGACAGTTACGAGAAATCCATGAAACAACAGTCTTAATGAACAAAAACAATGGCTCTGCATGCCCCATACGTGAATTTACGATTTGTTTCATTTCTTAGTCGTACTTCTCCTGACAAGGACGAGAATTGGGCAAATTTGAGTTTATGAGGAGGACGCGAGCACCTGACGATGAATTTTTAATTTTCTCTGCGGCATAATATCCGTACTGGGGTGTACCTATTTATGCATGCAGCTCCATTGTATAGTGAAAACAATACGTTCGCACCTATGAAATCACTAAATCGTTTAGCGTGAATTATTTTGCAGCGGAAGCCGGGAAGACTGGGAAGACCAGTAACCAACTTTATGGACACTTTAAAGAGTGACACCGGCGCGGCGACCTCAGCTGAGCTCTCCGCATGTGTGAAGAACCGAAAAGATTGGATCCAGCGTCGTGAGGCTCGGCTGAGGCAGCCCATATGATGATGATGATGATATACAGAAAGTATTCTGAAGAAGTTTGTACGCGGTGAGTTACAGAATTCAATATCAAAAGAAAAACCTGAAAACATTCAGGACTTTAAACGTAACATTAGAGCTGATAGATGTAGTGGCGATAACAAAGTTGATGTTGAGGATGATGGTGACGAAGTTAGTGGTGCTCCTGGAATGGAAAATTATGATTGGTGCCTGATTGCTTTGATGAAAATGACATCACGACGATGATAAGAATGTTTACTCTGATGATGATGATGATGATGATGTTGTCTGATTTCAAGAAAAATTATAATGACCGAGGTGGATAAACGAGAGCAATAAAGAATGTTGTAAATGATGATGTTGTATATAAGTTGAAAATCGAACACACGTAACCTGTTTTTGTGTTTTTCACCCTTATTGTGGAATCAAGTGCATATTTTTACAGAAGGAACTGTGAAAAGAGGGGAGGGGAAGGGTTCGGTGATATAATATGATAGCCTTATTACCGTTAGTATTAACATACCACAAGCTCCGCAACTCTTTTGGCACCCTGCTTCAAGTTCCTTATTTGAACACTCGCCGGCAGCTACAAAACACTCGCATCCTTTGATTTTGTCCTTGCATTCTTGTTCAATAAGATTAAACATTTTAATAGTTTTCCTGACAAGCATTTCTTTATTGTAACTACGATTTCAGTGTAATAATAAATTATTATTATAATAACAAAACTAATAGTAATAATAATAGCAATGATAATAATAACTTTGTTTACGTCTTGATTTATTAAACCATATATGCCTGAAGTCAATGATCAGTTACTAATTGGGGAGAAGTCTCAGATCTTGGCGTACAACTTGATTTTGTTAAGAGAGGAAAACTGGATTGTCTCAAGAAAAGCCCACAGGATTAGATTGAGATCATTGATATTCAAATATCCGATACCGGGTAATAAAGACGCGAGTTAAGGGTCCTAACTACTCGACCATCACGACTACCAAATATCTTTCTGCAGGAAAATAAAGTATTGTTTTCACACTGTTGTTGTAAAAAGTTAATCTTTTTATTTTTAACAGATACAACTAAAATAATATTATTTATAAATTTTAACCACAAATCTAAAATTACAAATAAAAAAAATTACTTTACCTCCGGTTCGCGCTGAAAAGAAAAACAAAAAAAGTTATTAGATATGATAAAAAAGGTGCTACCATTTGATTCCGGTTTATGTCATACAAGGTTGTTTCGTACAGGCCATAAGGTCTGCACTCATCAGTGACTTACACGGAATGATTTAATGAAAAACATTACAGCCCGAGCCTCCCGTTGACACGTCTACTCAAGTATTAAACTATATTAAATCTTATTTATCTAAGTTCATTTGCTACTAAAATTGTATGTCGATGAAGAAGATTGTAAAAATGACGTCGTAAGGAATCGCTTTTACAGATTGTATTGGAAGTTTACCCCGAGACGTCTTGAGGAGCAGGAGGGTAGAAATAACTCTTTCCCCCCTGGAAAACTTGCCTCAGGCGAACAACTCCATACGTACATACAGACCGTTGATCCGAATGACGTATTCATTTACCTGTAGTTGATCTGATATCCTGAAGCAGCATGGTTGGCGCAGTTGGTAAGATCTCTGCCTTCCAACCACAAGGTCCCAAGTTTGATTCTCGGTTCTACAAACATTTGAACATCGGTGTGACCTTCTTTTCTGCCAAAGCTTACTCAGCTTTTTATCCTTGCGAGGTCGGTAAATGAGTACCAGTTCGGCTGGGAGCTAACCTGCGATGGCTTAGTGTCCCGTCCAGGGGGAGTCAAAGACTCTCATCCCTTAACACTAGAGAAATCGGAGATAATTGCCGGTTACAATGGACCACTAGGCTGATAGAATAATTTAGTAAAATTTAGCAATTTGATCTCTTACCTCCCAACATATCTCCCACGAAGAAATCCTGCGTGCCACTCAATGCTTGATAATTACCGTATCTCATGTTTTTAAAACTTGTAGCAATGGTTTGGGCCTCATATCTGTTTATTTTGTTACCGGGATTGACAACGTAGATATCTGTCCCTAAGTCTTGCAGGTCTTGAGCGTTACGAACTGCAGCTGAATAGCACTTGGACGGAAGGTTATCTTCGGTTGGTCCAATAACAAGCAACACGACCTAAAACATTGTTAAAAAATCTTGGTCTCACCGTAAAACATGGAGTAAATAGTTCAGGAATAAAGAATGATACTTTAAAGAAGAGTTTGTTATATAACATGGGCAAATTTTACTTTTTTTTCTATTTTTATTAGCTCTCTATTCATCCTTAATGATGCCGGTTCTTTAACAGTGCATGTTGGAGTACTCGCAATTAGCGTTTTTTGAACATTTACACCGGTGGAGCATTTGAAATGCACATTAGAGCACTAACAATGGCAGTTCAGAGCCAAGTTAAGTTATATAGTAAAATGGCAAATGCCCCCCACCCTCCCCCCCCCCCTTCCCACCCTAAATTTTGGACAGGAAGCATTGACATATTTTGTTCTTTAGCGAGAACTTATAATAACGGGTAATTTTTATTTTCAGAAAAGTAACCCTACACAGTAAATTTTTTACCCTAATGCAGATAATTTGTTTCTCAAAATATCAACCTTACTAGCAGATCTTTGCCTTTCAAACGTTCAAAGCAATTTCCCCCTCCTTAAATTTTGAGTCTGGCTACGCCCGTGCCTTCCTTTGTAAACTCTTGTTGGTAGATAAGTAAAGTGTGAAACGACCACCAAATCAGTCGAAACGTCCATCAACACAAATGCTTTCTGGCAAGAAAATTGTACAATTGCAAGCCAAGCTAGGGGAGTTCTTTGATAATTGTCTCCTCACATTTAAAATTACCTTTTTTGCTGAATCTCTGGCTCCAGCGGCTGCGGTAAAAATTGAAGATTTTGCAAGCTTCAGGGCTTCATCGGGTCTTCTATAACCAACTCTTCGCTTCATCATTCCAATCATTTTTTTGATGTCAGTAACATTCTGAGAACCTTTGAAGTCATGCACTGTGCGAGCTGATGATGAAAAGCTAACTATTGAAAGATGGTTTCCTTGAGCACTGGGCAAAATTCTAAGCTTGTCGACGGTGTTTTGTAAAAGTGACTGAATAGACGTCCACTTTTCGTCCGTATTGAAACTTGAGCAATCAGCTAGGATGGCGATATCCAACGGTTGATCTATGGCAATCGAAAAAACATAGTAAAACAAATAATAATAATAATAATAATAATAATAATAATAACCGAATAAGGATAAACATTAGCATTTAGTTGTCATTTTTGAACGTTTAACATTTTGAAGACTTTATCAATTTCAGGATTTAGTCATAGCGCGGCGTGGTTGTTGTAGTTGGTAAGATCTCTGCATTCCATTTACCGGGTCCAGAGTTCGAGCCCCGACGCTGCCAAGATTGCAAAATATGTGTGACCCTCTTTAATGCTAAAGCGCGGACTTAGCTTTTCATCCTTACGCAGTCGGTAAATGAGTACCAGCTCCGACTGGCAGCTAACCTATACATATGATGGCAAGATTTAGTGTTAAGAAAAGTTATTTTACCTTTTGGAAGGTGTCCAGCAATTTGTGGTACAATACCGCCTAATGTTTTATATGGTGCGTTGAAGACTTGGTTTTTGTTTCCGGCAATGTCTTTACTTTCTTGAGTATCAACGTAGTCTCCAAGTGTCATGACGTATTGCAAAACACCAGCTTCTCTCAACGCTTGAGCAGCAGCAGCAGAAGACACAAACGGTTGGTTATCGTCCATTGGTCCGATGATAATAAACAACATCTATAAAGAAGAAAGAGTACGAAAAAATAATTTCAGTATCGTAGGCAGGGGGTTGAGGAAGGGGAGAAGGGTGGGGGGTAGAGTTTGAGGTACACGAGCCGCAGATCAAATTGGTCCACCGAAGAGCGATCTACTAAAACGAATATTTAATAAAAGGATTTTAAAAAATATTTTATTCCTCAGAAACAATCTCAATAACCACTTAAAATGTTTCCTCTTAGTTTAAAAAGCAGAACACTAGAATAGGTAGTTTATTATAACTGTCCAAATGATATTTTTCCTCAAAGATTACTTTTGGGTGACGTACTAAAAAACCATGAGAAATAAAATAATCCAACATGTGTTTCAGATAGATCTCTTTGGTAAATCAACCATGATCTTTAACTTTACTCATTCCCCTTCCAGAAAATGTTATAATATGAGTTTCGCTATATGATATCGGTTCGCATCTTCCTACCATGGCTGCATCAAAATCTCTGGCAGAGAGATTTAGTCTAGTTGGTAAGGTGTCATTCAACTGAGCGAGAGGCTCGGATTTGATTCCCAGCCCGACCAACACTCAGGGTCTTAAAATAATTGAGGAGAAGGTGCTCCCTTTGTTCTAACATCTGCAAATGGTTAGACCTTTGCGTCTTCTCGGGTAAGGACAGACGTTAAACCGTAGGTCCAGTCTCCCGACACTCTATTGGGGGACTTGAAAGTACCCACACACTTGTCGAAAAGAGCAGGGTAGTGATTCTGGTGTTGTGGCCTGTCTGTTTCACTGAGGGCATTTTCTTACTGTTGGACCTGAAAGCCCCCATGGAGAAGGTTTAAAAATTAAAAATTGAAGTTCCGCTATATTATATCGGTTCGCATACTCCCGCCATTACTAACATCAAATTAAATTTATGGCACAGGGGATCAGATTAAGTTCAGGTGGAAATTTTTTATATTTCATTACAAGATAAAATTATACGAGTGCCTATCTGCCAAATGGACATTCTCGAAGTTTACTTTCTCTACGCAAATCTAAATTTTCATTAGACTAGAAACGTTTTAACTCATGATTTTCTTTACTGTACGAAAAACATTGTTCTTCATGCACTGTTAATGCTTGTGATGCACTCAGTTAATGCAGTTAATATAACGAATAACATATAAAAAGTCAATATTTTATAGCGATTATAAGTCATTGCTGTGCTAAGCGCTTTGCACAATAACCTAAAAGATAAACAGTTTAGGATCTTACATTGTACACTACAGCGGCTCACATGGGTGTAAGATATTAAAAACGCCCTAAATAGAACAGCAGAATGCACAACAAAAGTATCACGCACGTGACACCAATACCTGTGACAAATCATTCCAGCCACATCCCACAGTCACGCTTTACTTACTGTGATTATCTCGTGTGGGAACCCAAACCTGATTGCTATCTATGCCATGCTGACAAGGCCAAAAAAGGCCGAAATGGCGATCCATGGCTGCTAACATCAAGCTCACTTTTATTTATGGTAGATTTAAGACTGGTAATGCCCGATACCAAAGTGGCCTCAATGACCATAATAGCGGGTACAATGCTTTATACTAACACGCATCAGGCGCGTACGCAGCTTTTCCCGCGGGGGGGGGGTGCACTTTAAGCTTGAGCGGGCCTTAGGTTATCAGTCCTTAAAATATCATATCTAAACAATGCTGATATCTGATATGTGTAACAACACTATTTAATCCGGCATTTTGAGCTTTTCTGTATAAGTTCTATTGCTTTCTTAAACTGCTCTGAAATTATTCGACTATTTTCAACTCATGTTCGTGAGGGTTTTTTTAACAACAATATGGATAAGAAAACATGAAAAAGTCGAAAAATATCTACTACATAATTTGTAGTCCCGACCTGAACGGCTGTCCACTTTCTTTCTTTTATTTCATCCCTTTTTGATTGCTCTTATCTTGCCGTATCTGGTCTGACTGAGCGGACCTTTTTATCAGGTGGGGGGGGGGGTGCACGTGCACCCGATGTACCCCCCCTGCGTACGCGCCTGATATGTACAGATTGCCAAAATGACCAACGTTCAGAAAAAATCGTCAATAAATGGGATACTCAGGTTCTTTACATCATTAAGTATTGAATAAGGAACGGCTCAGTTTACAAATACTGACAATCAGTACCTACAGTGAAACTGTACTTGACAAGTTTTGCAGGCCATTAAAGGATATAAATGATGATAAAGTAGATAAAGGAAGAAAGTTTGCTTTGCGTCGCAAAAATCCGTTATCATGGCTTGCGCAACTTTATCCTGGGTTGGTCTCTTTGACAGAAATTGTTGTAAACATCAAAGTACCTTCGTGTAGGAAGAGAACATTTCCTTGCAACAGACTTTTTATTTTCGCACACAATTGCAAAGAATCAAAAGTGTTCAAATGTACACATTTTAAGTACAGCCGAACAGTAAATGGCAACAAAGAACTTACTAATAAGGACCATGGTGTTTACAGTGTCAAATTCACAACTATTACTTAACACCAAAAGCTAAGCTCAAGCTAATCCTTTTCCGAACCTAGTGGCCCATTGGGCCGGGCGTTTATCTCCGGTCCCCCGCAGGTTAGCTCCCAGCCGAAGCTGGTACTCATTTACCGAACTCGTAAGGATGGAAAGCTGAGTAAGCTTTGGCGGAAAAGAAGGTCACACAATATTCATATTTTCAGCAGAGCCAGGGATCAAACCTGGGACCTTGTGGTATGCTAAAATTGTTTAATTTTTTTTTTTACTAAAAGACACAATGCATCACTTCTACTAACTGGAAAATTACTTTAGTCTTGTTTCCTTCAGTATGGGTTGTTTTTATGATAAGTTTATTGAGGGAATAGGTAAGTGGTTCCACGGAAACCGGGTGTGGTTCAGAATTACTTACCCCTGGAGTATTCTCCTTGCCACAGTTGGTTGTAAACACCAAAACAATAAACATGCAGAAGTCAGCGGTCCATTGTATGAGTGGCTGCAGCGACATGATGGTTGCTAAAACCAAATCGACATCGAAAAATAAACTTGTTGCAGTCCCTTAGATATTTACAAACAGTTTGAATACACCGTGTTTTTCTTAAATAGAAACCGCGACTTCTATTTTTTTTGGAAGAAAATAATTGTGGCTTATATTCAAGGGCGGCCTCTATTTATTTCTATATTTATTTATTTATTTATTTATTTATTTTTTGTATATATATATATATATATTTATTATTTATTTATTTATTTACTTATTTATTATTTACCATGTACAACCTACCACTCAGGATTGATGGTTGGGGAGTCAGTTACAGATTAACTAACATAGAGGAAGATGATGAATTTGACTGATTTTGACTTTGAAAGTTGCCAGATTACATTTTTCATTAAATATAGAAGCGGGCTGATTGTTCCACTGTGTGAAAGTTCTAGAGAAGAATGATAGACGTTCGGAAGTTGTGCTAGTTTTGAGAGGAATAAAGCTTTCATTATGAGTGTGACGTGTTTTGCGTGTTACTGGGCGCAGAAGTCAATGAGTGTCCACGCAGAGGAGCCCCCGTGTGATCTTATAAAGGGCCGTAAGGCGGCTGTCTACCCGGCGTTGCTCCAGAGTTCGCCGGCCTAGTTCTTCTATTTAAGCCATTGCATTGCTATTGTTCGAGACTTCAAACAAACCTTGAAGGGTTGTTGAGACAGAGAAAGTATTAAGAAATCCTTCGATACGAGTGGGATGAACACGAGTGACCCAGAAAAAATTTATTGTCTCGGAGAGCTCCAACCCACAGAAGCCAGAGTACTGTTAAAAGAATCAGTTTGAGCCAAGGCCAACGATAGACGATGAGATGCATGACGAAAGTTAAATTTTTAAAGTAGAGAATGAAGTTCCCTGCTAGCATAGTCTCTCTCGTGATTGTCCTGCAATGAAAACTGAGCATGCGCGTCGGTAACCTAGCAACTCTGACGTCACTGCTCTGACGTCTCGTGGCTTTCGCGCCAAAATGCTACCGCATTTTACGGAATTAAAGCTTTTCCTGATTCCGCAACCCATTGTGCTGTTGAGAATGTGTTTCTTTAAGCATGACAAACTTTTCAATGCCATCCACTGACAAAGTATGCCCATCAACAACGCTTGAAAGAACGGGCTTTCAGATCTAATATTAACTCTAGGTTCAGAGCAACAGAGCGATACTCAAAACCTCGGCTTCCTAGAATTGATTAAATCACGTGCTTTAAATGCTCGCAATTGCACTTCAATAGTTTTCAGAAAACTATTCTTTTCACTCTGCTCACTTTCTCGAGAAAGTCTTGATTGAATTTTTCAACCGTCGAAAACGCATACACGCCAAAACACTCGCAATCCCCATGGTTTGCTAGCACTTGCCACACAGGTTGGCATTAGCAATTATACTTGTTATAAAATTATTTATTTTACTTGCAAAAAATATTTTCGGATTTGCCTTTCTAAATGGTTAACAATTTTAAACTGGCTACAATGTATATATTTTTCCTTACCAGCGTCAGATAACTCCTTCGAATCCGATTGGCTCTGCCCACCTTTCTCTGCTTCACCTTCAGACGTTCGTGAACCAACCACTAAAAATAGAGGAAAAACAAAAATGAACAGGCAAGGGAAAAACTTTTTTTACAATAGCCTTAAAGTCAAACACAAAAAAAACGTGTGTTAGTAGGTCACTAGTTCACTTAATGTATCTTCTCACTTGACGCTTTTTTTGCCAAAAAAAGCTGAATAAAAAGTTTGTTATAGAAATTATAGTAAAACCGCAATCCATGTTATTTTGTAAAGATACCAAATTTGTTCAATTCTGCTGTTTAGTTGACGTTTTTTTTGTATCCTATTTCATTAAACAAAAGAAAGAAAATTAATTTTAGAGACAAATTTACACCGCTTGAATGTAACTAATAGTCGTTTCATGGTTCGATTCCGCGTCTGTAATTTGTTAAAGACTAATGTCACTAATGGTTCTTAATACCAGGGAGTAACAAAGTTCCGAGAATTTTCCAGGGTATAACAAAAAAACAAACCAGGAACCAAGAGTTCGAAAATTCATATAATTTTCTTCCGCAAGAAGCGAATTACTAAAAGAAAGTGCAAAGTTTTTTTCTAATATCTTGGTGCTAAGCTAAGCCAAATAACAAAAATCCCGAGGAGCTCCGGAGAGTTAATAAAGTGTCGCTCGAATATGATCTTTTGGCGATAGCAAAATCATCAAAATCACGCAAGCATTGTAGCATATCGCAATGTTAGTTGGTGTAGCACTGAAAACAAGGTCATTATTTCAAGATTATTAGTTTTGGAGCAAGTCTTTACTGGAAATTGTGAAGCGACTGTAGGACATTTTTTTGTTGATGATCAAATTTACCGCTCATGACTGTGCTTACGCACCGTTGCCATGGAAACTTAATAGCTACTCCCGCGAAGTGCTACTTGACATTAAATTATACCGCTCTCGACCAATCAAAATTGAGTAATTTAGTTGAGTTTACTATAAACTTAAAAACATAGCCTTAGACTTACAATGAAAAACTGTCTTCATTGCCAGGAGAAGTTGACGGGAATAGCAATCAATGGCCTGACCAGTTCCATCCTTTAGACATCTAAAAGACGACAGAAACTTTTATTTAGTGAAGTACAAAAATGTAATATACCAGGTCGATATGTAATGGTAATAGGACTGAGTGGTAATATGTAATGGTAATAGTGATTGAGTCCAATTCGGTCTGTTATCATTACGCGTGATTAACAAAATTGGATGAGCGCGAAGCGCGAATCCAATTTGTT
>JAOEHV020103991.1:0-15284 GCA_025447995.2 Isaurus tuberculatus
CTCTATTAATTTCGTTTTCTAAATCAGAAACATTTGTAGCAGCTAGGCTGATACTTGTATCGTCTGCATACATTCGTGGAGAGGCTTTTTCTAGGCAATTTGGAAGGTCATTAATATAGACTAAGAATAATAATGGACCAATAATAGAACCTTGCGGAACACCGCACGTAATCGGCGATGCAGTTGAGAGATGACCGTTTACACTGCATTTTTGACTACGATCACTTAAGTAGGATTGGAACCATCTCAAGGATTTTTGATCAACACCATAGTTGGAAAGTTTACGAATGATGATATTATGGTCGATGGTATCAAATGCTTTCTTAAGGTCTATAAGAATGACCCCATTAATTAGACCATTGTCGATATTGAGTGACCAATTTTCTGTAGCTTCGAGTAGAGCTGTAAGAGTACTGTGTAGTGACCTGAAACCCGATTGGCAGTTAGCTAGTAAATCATTGTCACTAAGATATTTGTATAACTGTTTATGGACAAGTTTTTCAAAAATTTTGGCGACCACTGGTATGACTGATATAGGTCTATAATTGTTTGGGTCATCCTTTTTTCCCTTTTTATAAATGGGCGATACTCGAGCCAGTTTCCATTCAGTTGGAAATATGCTAACAGCTATTGACTGGTTAAATATATGTGTCAATGATGGTGCAATAATATTTGCTGCCAATTTGAGAATTTTGCAGGGGATCTTGTCCAGACCAGTTGCCTTTTTACTATCTATTTTGAGTAGGAGGTCACGAACTTTATCAACAGTAACCGCTTGAAAAGTAAAAGTTTTATCGCTTTGTTGTAGGTAAGTTTCTGGCTTCACATCAGTCAAAGGTATTTTATTTGCTAATGCTTGGCCAACACTTGTGAAATGGGAGTTTAGAGTTTCAGCGATGTCCTCGGAGGAACTAACAGATTGGTTACCAATCTTAATTTCAGTAATGTTAGCTGATTTTTGTTGCCGCGAATTTAACTCGTTTATCAGTTTCCAGGTTTTGCGCGGATTGTTTTTGTTAGCATCTAAATTTGCAGTGAAATATTTACGTTTTTGTGTTTTGATCGCATTGTTAGTTTCATTGCGAGCTGCTTTGAAATGTCTCCAATAACTTTGATCATTTGTCTGTACTGCTTTTTTTTTAAGGTAGTCTCTTTTGTGCATTTTTTGCAATAGATCACTCGTAATCCACGGGGACTTCTTTTTGCCAATTCTTTTGTGTTTTACTGGTGCATGTTTATCAATACTACTCATCAACCTAAGCTCAAAAAATAAATTTCGTTAAAGCAAGTCAGGAACTAAATCAGAGCTCTGGTCCCCGCCTAAACACAATGGCAATATTTAAAATATGAAACTAAATTGCTCAAAGCTGAAGTCATCGAGCTGATATTTTGTTGTAGCGATGTTTTAACAAGCCTATATTTTATTTCGGTTTCAAAAAAAAAACCGAAAGATCTCGAAATTTTTCCACGGCTTTTCCTAATATATTGTGTGCTTTGGGTATTTTTTTCGTCAATCTTATGACAAACTCAAAGAAAAAGCAATTTTTATTCCCAATTAGAGAAATATACAGAGATTATTACATGTTAATAGCTGGATATTGTTTTTATTCACGAGTTTTTTTGTATCATATCACGAACGAGCAAGTCTGCGAGCGTGTGAGTGATATGATATAAAAACACGAGTGAATAAAGACGATATCAAACTATTAACATTTCATATAACTTGTTTATTACACAATTTATGGTAGATACAACAACATACAGTAATAAAAGCTATGCGATTGGCTGAAAGTATGGCTATCGGATCGTGATATCATATCACTTCACGGTAAAATGGTCCAATAAAGTGATTCACTGATATGATTTTTCTTCACGGCTTTATTATATGATAACTACCCTAAATGTGTTTATGAAATAGTAATGAATGAAGATTGAATCATACAACCTCTTGTTGTTAGGCCATCGAAGCTTAATTAAAACATAAAACAAAGTGCAGCAACAAATTTGTGCATAGATTTATTTAAAAACTTGACGTTTTGTTTGTTACATTTTCAAAAGTGTAAACCGTTAAAGTTAGTATTACAAAATATAAGTAATAAAGAAAAACTGGAGACGGGAATGGGTCCGAAAGGACAGCAAAAACAAAACTAGTAAAGTGACAGCTTGTCACTTGAGATATTTACATTAAGAGCTGGTCAATAATGTTTCTTTAATTCTGCAATGCTGATCAGTTCTACCGGATGCGAGAATCCCAAAGTGATCCCACTTGATGTTGTATCTAGTGACTTGTAGTGACTTACTTATATTTTGTAATAATAACTTTAACGGTGTATATACTTTTGAAAATGTATGCTGTATTAGTTGTAACATACGAAACGTTATTTTTTTAATGAATCTATTCAAAAAGAATACGTTTGTTACTGCAGTTTACTTTAATATTAATATGGTTACTTTTTTTAATGAAGATTGTTGAGCTTCAGCATTTTGCACGTTTCCGTTAGCAAAAATTCCTAGATAATCGACTTATAGAGTAAATAATTTTTTAAAAAAACATTATAACTGGGATCACTTTAACGCTTTTTTAAATTATTTTTTGTTTTTCCAAAAAACATATAACATTTTTAAAGTATGTATACATTTGACTAAATTAATATTTTAATTTATTTTTAGTCACTAATTTGACGCTGAGATGATACTGTATTTAAGCACTAACGATTTACCCCTCCCCCCCCAAAAAAAGTGCATTAAAAGTTCCTTATAAAAATTTTATTTGTTTACAAAACAAAAACAGTATAAAAGCCTTCCATGTAAACCCTTGTGTATTGATTCAGTAGATCTTTTTATTAATTTGTCTCGCATGTAGGGGGTATGCTTTGTTAGAAACGTAATTTCCTTTTGAGAACGTCATCATATAACAAAGGTATACAGTTAAGAATAAAACTTGAATGGTTTATTATTCAAGAAGTCCTTCACATGGAGTATTCTTTCAAAACATAAGATAGCAATAATTGGAAACAAAAGAAGTGATGCAGTGGAAAAAACCTTAGTAGACCGGCTTTTTATTGATATTATTATTATATTTTTTATTATTATATACAGTATATATTGATATTGTTATTATAATTATTATTATTATTGATATTGATATTATTTTCAAACAATGAAGGTTCTAACCATTGTCTCGACTATAAAAAGATACCCACTTGCACAAAAAAGAATTTTTTAAAATTTTTATTCTAGATAAAATATTGGATTAAATCTAGAATTGTTTTTAATTGAAAAGATTTTAACTAAAAAGAGAATCACGATGAAACTAAATACGTTTGCAATGCTTGGAGTTAAAGCTTCTTCTTTCAAACGGAGATATTATCTTACAGATTTGCAGGTACACTAAATCAAGAAATGAATAAGACAAAAGAAAATACATCATCATCAACATATAATAAATAAAAGCATAAACTATCTATATAAGAAAATGGCTACTTTAATACCAAGTTTTGTAATAATCTATAAGAGCTAAATTAGCTAAAAAACCTACGGAGAGAGAGCCTTTGTAGTCACAGCACCCAGTTTATGGAACGGTTTGCCAGCCACAATTAGAGACACTGTCAGTTGTCAGTTTTTAAATGCAAAGTGAAGAAATTTTTATTTAACAATTAGGTTTTTTCTTTTTAGGATAAATTGTAGTGATTATTTAATTTTAGTGTATAATATTTTGTAATTTTATTATTCCTGTAAATATCTTATGTAGAGCGCTGAGACCGTGTTTAAGCGCTCCTAGAATGTATCATATATTATTATAATCATCATTTTTTGTCTCCTAAAAGGTTTTGACTCGCCCAGTTTTATTAAATTTCAAGTCAAAGTTTGGTAGTTTCAATAATTTTACAAGCTTCAGTATTACACTGATGTCGTTTTGGTAAAATATCATGCTTCTCCGGGAGTCCTGTTGAATAAATCACTCGATTTTGGCCTTTAGTAGAGGAAATTTCACAACTGGACAAAGTAGTACGATGAGTACTTAAAGATATGTTGGCCGGCGGACTAGTATCTTTTAGAAAGAAAACTTTTTTCTTGATTAGAGTTAAAATATAATGATAGGCCCTTCTGTACTTTGGAAGACTCCAAGCATATAAAAAAGGATTCATCAATGAGTTAAAAAGTGCTATATAAGCCCCCGTGTGATACAACCAAAGCGAAATCTCCTTTCCCTGAAGTGGTATTACAAGATATGAAAAGAATGTGTAGGGCAACATGCAAATGCCAAACGAAACCACCATTATAAACGATGTACGTGTAACACGTTTCTCTCGAGTGAAGGCATTTTGCAGGGCAGCTCGATTCTCCAAGTCGACAGTCTCTTTGATTATCTTTGCCTGAGCTCTTACAGAGAGAATCAAAGCTATGTTTAGAAAGATCAAAACAGCAAATGTTGCCGTCCCGTGTATAGCAGTGAGAATAACAAATGCTTTGCACCAAATATGCTGGACTAAAGACAACATTATAGACGTAATCCACTTCATTAAATTAATGTTTCTAATCCGCTTTTTAGTCATCCACGAGGAATAGTGCAGAGGTTTTCTTATGGCAATCAGTCGGTCCACTGTCAAAGCGATTAAACTGTAAAGTGACACGCTGAAGGAAACGATAGCCGTGGAAGGTACAACATGTCTATAATATCCAGGTATGATGTTTTCATTGGCGATTTGAATAAGCGTTTTAGAATACAACGGAATAAGGACAATTCCGACCATCAAGTCTGCAAGTGCCAGGTTGAGGAGGATGTAACTAGATGGTGCGCTTCTGATGTTCTTGAAAGGATCCAGCAAGATGGATACAAGAACGAGACCGTTTCCTACAAGTATTATGGGCGAGTTGAGCACCGCAGCAATTCCTATAATCATACCAATAAATGGAAACTTTTGGGTTGTTAGAAAATTGTCGGATCTCAGAAAGAAACAGCTGGCCATTGCTAAAGTCTTTTCCTTATTTGTTATGCATTTGGAGATTTTCTGAATCTTTGAGGTTTTTCGACAAATGTTTCTTATAGAGTTGTAGTAAATATATTAAAGATCTCTTCTAAAGTATGGCATGTACTTTGAAATATGCAAAAGATGGTTGCTATGTAAAAAGTATATGTGCTGCTCTTGCTATGACTGATAAGAAATGAACGAAAAACTAGGGTAAATTTTCCAACTGTGTTTACTTATACAAAACATATACCATGCATGTTCTGATGTGACTGATCTAATAAAAATACCCAGATAACAAAATTATTTAAAAGATAAATAAAACAAACTTCCTCACTGTGTTTAATTAAACAAATATATATATCTTCATTGTTTCAATTTTTCAGTCCTGTAAAGCTTCGAAAATAATATTTCTTTATTAAAAAGCCATGGTGCTTTCAAATCCTGCCGAAAAAAACTTACGGCTGAAACCTTTTGTCCCTTGTTAAAGTTTTGCACGGTTTTATCTGTTTCATTTTTCAACTTTTTGTGACACACTCCATATTCTCGGGTAAAGAAAAACTTATTTAAAAATTTCTAATCTTATGTTGGCCAACTTGATCTGATAGAAAACTATATGATATTACGTGTTGTCATTTGAATTAAAATAGATAAAACGTTTTAACGATTAATTCACAACCTCTTTTGAAATTATAATTCTAATAAAAAAGGAAATTGTAAACGCCGTGGTCTCAAAATATCATTAATAAATTGTCAAAGTTTTCTAAAGTATTTATATAAAGTTTTCATTTTATGACACATAAAATTATTTTTTTCAAAGTATTTGTTGTTTTATTGTAGATGTTCGTCTTCAGTGACCGAATTTCGTCAATATGCTCTTAGTTTTCGACTGATTATCATCTAAAGGGCATAATCAAATTGCTAAATATACTGTAGGTTATTTTGATAACTTGGATCAGCAGAAGGCCATTCACGGATTCGCTACTCTACCTTTGTTATCTAAATTCATCAATAAAGAAACCCTTCACAGAAACAAGTAATTAATTAAAAAGTTTGTCGCCTTAATGTTAGAACTCACACAAGAAAGTTTTTTTTTATTATATTTGTCTAAGTATAAATAAATGATAAAGATAAGGCACAAAGTTTTTTTTACTTGTAGAGCGGAAGGTTTATTGAATAAACCAATCGGTCCAATGCAGGTGAACAAAAAGCTATTGTATGCCTTTTATTACATCTTCTTTAAATAGTTACGTTAGAGAAATCTTCCGTCTTGATAGCTAGCTTTACTTGTAAATGTGAAGAAAGAGTTTTTTTAGTGTTTAAAAACACTTAAAACAAGTTACTAATTTATTTCACGCAAACTGCATTTCTATTCACCATGTAA
The DNA here is from genome assembly GCA_025447995.2 of Isaurus tuberculatus. Classification (NCBI taxonomy): domain Eukaryota; kingdom Metazoa; phylum Cnidaria; class Anthozoa; order Zoantharia; family Zoanthidae; genus Isaurus; species Isaurus tuberculatus. Next base: position 6,355 of record JAOEHV020103991.1, read on the forward strand.
TGAACTTAACTTTTGTATACGTAGCAAAGACCTTCCCTCATATTGCATGGACAATAGGAATCTTTTTCTTGCTTTTGTCAGCGATAAAAATCATAGCAAATGGTTTCGTGCTTGCTGTAATCTTGTGGGATCCATTGAAAAACATCAGAAACGGGGCATGCTTGTTGGAGTTTTTCTTGAGACCATTCTGGTTATTTGTGCATTCGAAGCTTTAAATCAGCACAAGGAATCTTTCCTAATGCAATATCTGTCTCCGGCGACGTATCTTCTACTTGGTGTGTCTGTTGGCAGTTTGGTGGTTCTTATAGTTGAACGACTAAAAGCTATCAGAACTCCATTGCGATACGTTGGTAGTGTATCCAAAAGGAAATACAGAATCGTTAATATTTCAGCGTGGATTTACTTTACGGTTTACGGAATATGTAAAATGGTGTATAACGCTCAAAAAATAATCTTACTTATCATTGATATTGCTCATATAGTGGCATTATCAGTCGTGCTTTCGGTTCTCAACATAGCAGTTGTTCATTCAGTGCGGATTCGTGTAAAGAACATTAAAAGAATGGTAGATGCAGAAAACACTACTGTTATGCAAACGGCTTTCAAACGCGAAAAAGCCGTTGCACGGGCATCAGGAATAATGGTTGCCGCCTTCTTTTTCTGTATTTTACTTTATGGTATATTTTCATCACTTACTTTTATATTGCAGAAAGAGAATAACTTACAAGTCCAAGAAATAATAGCATGGATACACTACGCATGTCTGAATTATCTCAATTCTCTCGTAAATCCCTTCGTCATGCTTGGCGTCTTCCTAAATATAGGAAGGCTTTTCTTTACATTGTGAAGCGAATCAAAAACGAAGTATATATATATATTTTTTCAACTTTCTGAAGCAGTTTCGTCTTTTAGTAGAGCCGGGACCCTAGCCTAGACGATCATAAGGATAGATCTCGGGACCCTTCAAACAAACGCATCACGTGTTCACCTACAAGACTACGGCAACTTTCCCTCTCTGTGTCAGAAGATGGTCGTAATAGAAATGTTCAAAATACGAAAATGTAACATTGGCTCAAATTATTAGTATACTGTTAATCCACCAAATATGGCTTTAATATCTTTAATAAAGTTTCAGATTTCGGGCTCTTTCTAACTCCCTTCGGTCCGAAGCAACCTTAAAAAGCCCGACTGGATATGTAAAATTGCCAAACGAAAGCTTAAAATAGCAATTACGTATACGTACCTTTACGTCCACATAAATTTTGAGTAGGCCATTTCGTGTGTGATATATTAGAAACGCGAAAGACCGTTATTTCTGGTCTAAAAAACCAATACCATACCAGTTTTGAATCGAACGAAATTTTTGGGTTTCTCTGCATGCTGCTACGGAAACTAAAAAAATCAAGTTGTTTTAGTATCCAAAAACAAAACTGGGAGGTAAACAAACAATTTTTTTTTCCAGTTGGAAGATGTATGTCATGCAGAGGTCTATATTTTCAACGTTACTGAAGTCGGTTTACTAATCAATTATGAAGCCAGTAATGAAATTTATCGTATAGGCTTTAGTGCTAAATATCAATATAACTTTCTTCAATTTTAGTTCGACTCAGTTTATTTATTTTGCCTTTTTGTACAAACATTTATTGCGGGCGACAAAGGAGCGCGCAACCTAATCTTGACATAAGATCTCGATTTTGCTTCAAAATTATTCTGCGTAATATTAAATCGATCGATAATCACTCGTCCTTTTTCGAGAAGGTTTGACATCCTTGATCACATGCGGACTCAACAATTATGGCGTCGGATGATTTTTAGCACACGTGAAACATACGAGCCCGTCATTTCTGCGGTGGAGGCGAGTTTATTTAAAATTGAAGGCAAATCCATATGAATACTTGAAAAACACAGTGCAACCGTAACAACTGAAACTGTCTTAGTAATATTAGTCAGGCGGATATGTGAAAAATCGTTCACCTTGTGAAGAAAGCACCAAATTTGGAACAGTTGAAGCTTATAGTGTACTAAAGAAATTCAGATGTGGAGGCATCGCCAGAAATTCATTATAGGGTATTTTAAGGGGGGTTTAACTTGAAAACGAGGCTAAAATCAAAAATTTATGTTTTCTTTGCTAAAACATTGTCCCATTTGGCAAAATTGGGGCAATGAACACTGTAAAGAAAGTAATATATATATATTTCACTAAAATCACTCAGAAGACAGTTATGTTGGGGGTTGGGGAGGATTAGCATGAAAACGAGGCAAAAATCAAAATATTTGTGTTTGCTTTGTTAAGAAACTGCCAATTCTGGAACAGTTATAGTTATGCTCGTTTTGAAAAGATTGTGATGCAGATTTATTATCAAAAAAGAATTAAAAACGTTCAAGAGGATATCTAACATGGAAACGACGCAATAATCCCCAATTCTCTTTTCTGGATATTTTTTATGACAGACAAAAACTGTGATAATATTATCGTTACCTATGTATAATTACCAATTCTTGTTTGGTGCGTTCCCTTTTTTAGGTTAACTTTGTTTTGTCTGGCTATTGATGTTCACAAAGTATTGCAAAAGTATACATAAATACCTTTTAATGTCAAAATAAGTGAGATTTCAACTGAGCATTGTTCAACTCACATACGCAGAGTGCTGTGCATTTCAGTGTCGATTTGATACAGGAACACCGGGATTTGCAGCCTTTTTTACATCTGCAACCGATGAGGGTATCACAGGATGACGAAATGTCTTGAAGGGTTGTCCATCGAGGTGTCCATCCATTTAGCGATTGCTCCCATCCCCATTCATTTGGACAAGGCAAGGTCATTTGAGGTGAAAGTGCTTGTCACCAACAATGCCCTCTTTGGAAAACCGCTTTTTTAATGTGTTGTTTGAGAGCTGCTTGAGTTGGTGAAATGGCGTCCAAAGTTCTTCCTTTTTGCGTAAAAAGCTGTTTGCGTGCCTCATTTACATATGATTTCGAACTGGTACGGTCATAAAGGAGAAAGACAAAACGCTCTGTCTTCTTCAAACACTCATCACTTACATCATCTGGGCCCCTTGAGCAATCACGAAAAGCTTCAGTAACTTCATCATCTATCATCCAGGTTGACCACGCTGTCTTTTTTCCTATCCCTGAGAAACACGAAGCAGTATCGCAGCCTGTTAGAGCATGGAATACAGGTAGAGATCTTGATTTTTGGATGCCAAGTAATTTCGCAGTCTCGTTAATGGCAAATGTTCTGTAAGTTGTTCCTGTGCCAAATAAGATCCACAACTCTGTACAGGCAAGGCTATGGAATGCGGCAGTGCACATCACAACGACATCTGTGTCTACTGTGCGTATGGCAATCTTTTTATGTCCTTCTTGAACAACATGCGCAACATGAATAATCATTCTAGTATCTGCTTCCTCGTGATTGCAAGGTGTCAAACCTAAAGTGTCATACGACGATAGGCTACAAACTACTTCTTCTCCTTTTGTAACAAATACAGCTCTGCCTTGCCCGGAGTGTAGAGCTAGAACTTTCTCAGCTAAGAACGTAAATAACTACTTTTTATTTGCATCAACCCTTAGGAAATCTCTCCAGTTCTTCGGTACTACTGTTGAACACTGAACACGCCTTCTGTCACCACTACCTCTCTTGTTTCTGGTCGCTCTCTTCAAACTATCTGGTATGTACTCATCAAACACCACATCCAATCTGAGACAATGCTGAAGCTGGGATTGAATGTATGGTACAAAAACTTGATTGGAATAGTCATTAAAATTATTTACTGTACTTGTTGGCCTCAACATATTAATGATTGCTGCACCATCAAACACCATTATATCAAAGGAAGTAGGGACACTTGTTGATCTTGATGAGAGATTTTGCAAGCTGTCAATTAGATCAGATTTCTTTGAAGGAAGCCGCAACTTTCCATTTTGTGACAAAGAAGGTGGGCAGCCCTGATTTTCATGCATGAAGAAGTTGTCAAGGTCCCCATCTCTAGTCTGGTAAGATATGAAGAGCCTTGAAAATAACGCACAATCGCCCTTCAATGAGGAAATCTGTTGTTTGTCCTTTGATGGCTCTTTTTTGTTAGGCGTTTTGAATAAAGACAACTTGTTCTTGTTGATCGGATCGTGTAGGCTCTTTTTGTTTTCTCGTAATCTTTGAGACTGGAATACTTTAAAATGTTGTTGGCCAAGGGCTTCAATCTCTCGCAGAGTCTTGATGGCATTGACTCCAGCAATGTCTCTGGTATCAAGTACGAGAAGATCTGGAGTTTCCTCTGTAAAAGGGTTTCCCATGTTTTCGATGTCAGCGATTTTACTTCCTTTGCAAGTGAAAGCTGATAGCCCTTTACCTCTTCATGATGTTTTTTCTGACTCTCAGTTTCGCCTTCAGTTAAACAATCTTCAAACGTTTTTGAGTGGGTTTTGATGATAAATATGTACCACAATCTTTTTAAAACGACAATAACTAAAACTGTTCTAGATTTGGCAGTTTCAAAGCAAATAAAAATACTTTGATTTTTGCCTTGTTTTCATGCTAACACCTTCTCCTCCCAACTTAAATGTCTTCTGAGTGATTTTAGTGAAATATATATATTTTACTTTCTCTACAATGTTCATTGCCCCAATTTTGCCAAATCAGACAATGTTTCAGCAAAGAAAATATAAATTTTAGATTTTGGCCTCGTTTTCAAGTTAACCCCCCTTGAAATACCCTATAATGAATTTTTGGCAATGCCTCCATATCTGAATCTCTTTAGTACATTATAAGCTTCAACTGTGCCAAATTTGGTGCTTTCTTCACAAAGTGAACGATTTGGGGAAAATCTGCACATATCCGCCTAAACAATGATAAAAGATCTAATTTACAGTAAATGAGTAAAAATTTGATAAAATTGGATGCTGCGTCGGTGTTTCTATAGAAACAGTTTGAAAATTTTTCAAGTTATACACTGTAAAAGAATGAGAGATTCTGACGTTTCGGACTGTAGTCCTTCGTCGGAGTGAAGTGTGTGGGAGAAAAACAGAGAGGTGGTTATATAGTAATGTAAGGATAGATTGCCCAAGTAGAAAGACAAAGGGAAATAAAGACATAGAAATATGTGAAAAAAATATAACAAAAAAAAACACAAGGGTAAGAAATGACAGAAGGCTAATTAAATGCGAAGCGTTCATTTATCCCATTGTTGGGATTTAAAGTACCCAAAGTGTGAATAACTCGCTTTTCTTTGGTTTTGCGACAATCGTGACCACCGTTGATGATAGATAAACCGAATGCAACAAAATTAGAAATCGATTGATTGAAAGAATTAAAATGGCGAGAGACCGGTTGCGGTCACCTAAACGACGGCCAGTTTCACCAATATATAACTGGTTACAGAGGGGGCATTGAGTACAATAAATATGTTAGATGTGGTGCAATGGAAATGGTCGGTAATGTTGAGAGTTGACTTGGGGCCGGTAACAGAGGTACGAGGAGCCACAAAGGGACAAGTGAGACATCGTTTGCGGGAACAACGAAAGGTGCCAGGTTCTTTATCAGAGGGCAAAGTACCTTTAACCAAGAAGGCGCGAAGATTGCGGTCCTTCCCAAAAGAAAAAAGCGGGCGTTGACTGAAAATATTTGAAGTATTAGAATCAGAATTAAATAAATTAAAATTGAGATTAACAATGGGTTTAATAGAGTTGTTGATGGCATGAAAAATTACGGAAAACGGAATGCGATCATTGTCGGCGCGAGCTTTAGGAATGAGCAGTAGTGCGATCAATAGAAAAGGCCCTGTGCACAGCGCGGTCAACAATAGCGGTAGGGTACTGACGGTTAATGAAAAAAGAGCGCCCTTCAATACATTTGTCAAAAAAAAAATCAGTGTCGTCACTACCGAGACGTCTCAGTTAGATTTAGCAATTTTCCTGGCAACATTGTTAATGTGTGATTTCCGAGAAAGAGCTTTGTTTATGACCACACCCAAAAACATAGTTTCTTTTACTCTTTCAATAGTAGTTTGGTCGAACTTTAAATTGATATTAAATGTTTTTTTTTTGCCTTGGTTTGAATAAAATAAAATTAGATTTCTAATAAGGATTTGCCGATAACTTGTTGGCTCGACACCAATCGCTTAGTTTAGTTAACTCCTCATTAAGCATTTTTTTAAAGAGCATTTTTACTTTTATCCGCAAAAAATGCATGTACATCCCTCCTTTTTCTTTCGTTTAGCGTCGAACACGTTTCTTGATTTTGGGTTGGTCGGTCGGATTAAAAAAAAAAGGCCGCCAAAATAGAATTAAGAGTCTGGAGCTAGGAGGCCCGGTATCCCAGCATCATTGCCGTGTTGCCTGCCTATTAGTGTAGTCTGCGCAGAGAATAAAATCTAGAGTCTTTGAAATTTGATACAGAACACAAATCATTGATGTAAATTTAAAAAGCAACGGTCCTAAAATAGAACCTTAAGATGGTCTCATTAAATTTTACCAATTGCTCTCTGTTGTTTAGTTCAAATAATCAGAAAATCAGTCATGCCCAAAGTCACAAATACCATGTTGCAGTTTATCCACTAGAATGGTGTGATCGACAATATCGAAGGCCTTAGATAAATCAATAAATATTCCTACAGTTAACTCTTTACTATCAATAGCCAAAGAAACCTTGTCATATAAAAGAGTTAAAGTATACTCAGTTGAATGTTGTTTACGGCAACCAAACTGATTGTCTGAAAGTGTATTTTTGCTTATTTAAGTAGTCCATAAGACGATTATAATTAATTAATTTTGGAAAAGGACGAAAGAACAGATATAGGCCTGTAATTAAAAAATAACAATTTGTCACCAGCTTTTAAAAAAGGAACAACACAAGCAATTTTTAGTTCTAATGAGACAACTCCCAGAGACCGTGAAGCAGGTGGGGGGGGGGTGGGGGCGGTTAGCATGGTCCCCCCAAAAATTTTTGTAGAATTATATTTTCTTAATAAAAAAATTGCCAAGTTTATATGCGGGTCAAGAAAATCCTATTCCATCACATATAGTGATCAAATAGTGCTTTATTCACTTACATTTTGGTTAACATTTCTAGCGCAATAAACAAATTTAGACGAAAGTGAAGCGTTTTAAAGTTTCCTTTTTTGAAAATTTCCCGGGGGAGCATATACCCCCTGACCCCCAGATAACTCGCGCCTTCAGCGCTCGTTGGTGCCCCAAGTCAAAATCTTGCTCCACGGTCCCTCACTACAGATGTTATTGATAGATTTAAAGTATGCGTTATAGGTCTAGTAAATAAATATAATTTATAGTTTCTTTGATCAAAGTAAAAGGAATACTATCATACCCTAACGCTACAATCTGGGTTGAAGAGAACTACATACATTAATAGTTTCTTCTTCAGCTATTAGGTTAGGATCACCGAGTTCCTGATTACCAAAATGAAAAGTTAGATTTAATTAGCTTTTAATAGTAGTCGTTTAGCTATTCTTAGTTCATGGTTCAACTTGTTTTTGAAACACTTGTATTGAGTTCTCATTTTGAGGAAGGGGATTTTAAAGAATTAAAACGTTTGTATAACATGTTTTTTCTTTGAATAGATTTTAGAAGAGGTCTCGTAATCCAGGGTTAATATAACGTACATGTCTTTGCTTGAACATTTTTCAACGGGAAGCAGAAGTTACTGATAGAGGAATATTTTTTTTATAAAGTTACCACAAGCCAGAAAGGGACTATTGAAGCGCAGCACTTCACACCAATTTACATTCTCAATCTTAAACTTAAATTTTTCTATATTATTAGATGAAACATTTTGATCAGCTTAAACTTTTATCATAGAAATGGTCAGATATGTCGTTAAGAAAACGACCGCTCAAGGATTGATGAGAAAAAATATTCGTAAAGATATTGTCTATCAGGGCAGCTTTATGTGCGGTAATTCTAGTTGGGCCGGAAATTAGAGAAGAAAAACATTCTTGAATAAAGCAATTCAAAATATTTACCGGTTATCTGAAAGAATGAATGATTCATTTATATGCTGAAATTTCAGTCAGTTAGTAAATAGACGATCTTGTTTTCTTCAGAGATAACGCTTATTAACTGATCCAATTCAACAATGAAGTCTCTATCCGGCGGCTTTGTTGTTCTATTGATTTCGATAAGCATAAACAAAGACCCGCCACAAAGTTCAGAAAATGCGAAATCCGGGCTATATTTGAAATCAAAATAATCTGCGAATAAAAACCGACACCTCCGCCGGCCTTCTTTTGTGTTTGTGAATAAAATTAAAGCCTAGTTTCAGTAACAGCGATGACGGAAAAATCAACCATTATGCTTCCTAGAAACTTACAATTTATCAAGCTTATTAGAAATGCTGCGGTTATTTAAATGCAGTAAAGCTAGGTTATTATCATTACAATTAACGTTCAAAATTAAATTTAGACAACTTCCCTATTTAGCGAAACGTTTATTACTTCCTTCAGAGTAATATCGACAATCTTTAGATTGAAAATAAAAAATATAATCAGGATTCAGATCTTTATATAAACTGAAATTCCCCGATAAAGTAGATAAATAAATCACGCCCCAGTTACAAAGGAATCGTAAAGGAATTATAGTTCCTAACAAGAACAAACTTGCGGCATCTTATCCTAAAGCAGTAAACTGTATCAAAGAATAAAAGACCCTCAACTATGATGAAGGAAATGATCGCAAAAAGGAATTTTATTATAAAAAAACAAAATGTTCTACCTTAAGGCTTGAAAGTTAAAGTTTGCTAACATGTTTTTTCATACAGCCGGTAAACTGTATCAGAGAACCTAAAAGCCTCAACTGTAAAGGAAACAAAAATATGCAACATTTCATAACCATAAGTGTTTGGCAACCTGACTTCCGGTAAGACGAGTCGACTTTTGCTATGACCAGTCGTTCAACTAGATCGAGTCGAGTCGACTCGCCAA
>JAOEHV020104090.1:0-29543 GCA_025447995.2 Isaurus tuberculatus
CAGATTGAGATCGACAAATCTCAGCTCACTTGCCGATCCCGGGAATCGAACCCGGGTCGTAGAGGTGAGAGGCGCGATTGATTACCACTACGCCAACCTGACTCTAATTGCTAAACATCTTCTTCTCAATGGCTTCTTGTGTTTGCAGGATAAGCGTGTTATCTTTTTTGAATTTCACATTTGGTTTATCTTTGATTTTTTATTTCATATTTGTTTTTTCCCTTGTTCTCTATTTTGAAAAATCTTCTCACGTTCACATATAGTTCCTGTTTGCCCTCATGGGGGAGGTGTGGGGCTGTGCGAATACACTCAGCATATTGCTGTTATTGACTATGTCTGCATCTCGGGACAGCTGGATAATAGGTGAGACATTTTTTTTCCCTATGGAAAGGGGCCTACAAATATATTTTAAAACCATGTACCTATGAGAAAAGTGTAAGGAAGAGAAGAGGCCAGAAAATTGTGTAGGTTTTGCAGCCCTGATTGCAGTGGTTATGGGAAATAATGTCCTTTTTTAGTGCAAAGGAAAATACATCGCGTAACTCGAGTTGTTAACTTGGATTTGTATGATATGTTTGTGTGAAGATAGAATTAATTTTGTGTTATACACTATAATATAATCACGTTCTTTAAAAGTTAAAAATCGACAACAGTTTAAACGTAAGATGACCTCTACTAAAAGAGGAACACATGCATACATCTAGTTTCCTGAAAGTTTTACGCACGTTTTTTGCGTTGTCAATCGTTATCTCTATGGAGAATGGATGCAGGATCTGGCCCTGAAGTACTTTGCTTATAATACCGGTATCAGGGTCTAGCCCTTTTTTGCGGATGGGGGATACGGCTTAGACTTAGTTTTAGGGGAGAGTTCGGTTAGACGTTTTCAGTAATCTGATTGTTATCATTCTTAAAGATTTGATTAGTCCCTCGAAACCCTTAATTCTTTATTTTTCATCAGGTTGTTAGAATACGCGGACCATTTACACGAACATTTCGTAGATCCTGTAGTCATTGAAAAAGGAGCTTACAAGCTACCACAGGTCAGTAGTAGAACGTTCTTTTGTTTGCTTTGAGTTCTTTCCTAGGTCAGTTGCATACAACGAAACAACTGCATTACTAAAAAATTTTGTTCATCAGTGCTGAATGTCTGACTTTAAAGCGACTCAGAAAAATTATTAACTCTCCGGTACTCACGCTCGGCAGTTTTTTTATTGCCAATAGTAAACGATGCCTTTTTTTTCTTTGACGCAAATCCATCGATCAAATAATGAGTTTTCCATCAGTCGGCACTCGTAAGTGTTAAAATTTGGTACGTTAATATTCTGGGATAGTTGTCGGTTTCCTTTTCAAACTCCGTTGTGATTAATCTATGTCATTAATAGTTAGGTTGTACCACTAGAAAAGGTTTATAATTATGTTTTTAAAAAAGTTCAGTTTCTTTTTGAAAGCTACCTATCGAGCTTTGGTTCATTCAAAAAAAATTCAGGCCATCTCACCTTTTCAAAACAGTTATGGGAAATGTCGTCTGTTTAGAGGCCCTATAGTTTAAAAAACTAACTAAAATGAACGCAAAAACTAAAGAAATAACTCAGTTGGGTGTCGTATGATGCCAAACTTATTTTGGCGGAACTTTTGTCCTCTGAGTGCGTTTCAAGTTTTATTTTTCACAAAAACCGTTGTGAACGTCGAATGAAACACAAGTTTAAAGAAATTTTACAAGACCAACATCAGTTAAGGTATAAGAGCAAAAAGATCGGCGCACATCCTACTGTAATTATTGAATTTTCCGATTTCTCATTTTGGCGATTCACGTCTGACATACATCGGAGCTAGAGAGATTTTTAATGAAGTTTCAAAGTTTATTTTGGGTTGTTGATAAATGGACAAACGATACATTCTACGTGCGGTTTGGAAGCAATACTTCCTTATACCCCTCATACTATAAGGCTAGCTGACTTGAGAGCTTTCAGTTCCTTTCTCTTACTACCGGCTTTCTCTTCGTATTACAACAGGCTCCAGGGTACAGTGCAGAGATGAAACCTACCTCAGTTGACTCCTATGAGTTTCCTATGGGACAAGTGTGGCAACAAATGATCAAGGAAGGAAAATACAAGAACTAATATATGAGACTGTTATTCTGCATTGTTCTTTTTCTTGCATACAATTTACTCATTTGAGTTTTAGAATTACTAATAAAACGGGGAGTCCGAATAAAGTAAATGAGTAAGAGCCGTTGTCTGTAAGTAAATTTAAGTCTTTTAGTTTGACGCAAAAAAACTTATGACATTCGAATTCAAAAGCAATGAGCATGGCGTTCGTAAAACTAAAAAACATAAGGTCTTCTGAAAGTAATAAATAGTTAGAAAGAACGAAATTTTTGCTTTTATAACGACAGTGGAAATACTACATATCTGTGATGTTGTTTCATTTTTGCGGAAATTTTGTATGAAATTTTCAAATTTAGTTTTGGTTTTTTGCCGTTGATAAAATCTTGTTTTTATCAAACATCCAGATAGTTTGTTTTGAGTTTTGCGTAAATATTGAACTGTTTCAGAGGAAATTTAGTAAAAATAGCTATATTAGTATATATAGTTTAGAACCTTCAAGACTTTAGATGATTACACTGATATTTTACATGTATTTTATGCGTGTTTTAGTTTCCTGCTAATTGTTAATGACAAACTTCAAAAAAACAAAAGATCACCTGGTTAAAAATGTTAATAGTAATTAGGATAAACCAGAGTCAATACGAAGGAAACGAAGGAAATGTTTTTAAAAAACTAATAAAAACGCGCGGCGTTTTTCCTTTAAATCAATCATTGTCGGTAATGAACAGTCATATAAAATGGGAACGTTTTTCATTTAACATTTTGAAGATCTTGTTAAAAAAGTGACAAGCAAATATAAATAATTCATCGTTATTAAGATATAGGACAGTGGTTAATTGTTTTTAGTTATAAAATATATGAAGAGTTGTAAAACTTGTAAAGGAAGTATTAAAAACTTTGCAATTTTAGTTCTTTTGACTGTGTGACTTTGGACTTGCAGTTCAACTACACATTGCAGTATGGTTTTTACTTTCAACTTGATCAGTCTTTAAGTAGAATCATTTGAATATTCTCGTTACCAAATCATTCACTATCAATTGATCTTTAAGAAATGGTCCTGATAATGCCTTGCTTCCTTTACGTCATATTAGTAAATTTTAAAACTATTGCAATAAAGAGTTCGGCAGTGATTGAAGTTAAGTAATTTGTCGCCGAAATGGAACGTAAATATTTGAAGCATTAGGAATGGATTATAAAAACCATCTGTCAAGTAATCAAGACAATCTTGTGTTAGCTTGAGTCGCTGTTTATCAGAAATTTGTTGAAGTCTATTAAAGTTTAACAAAATTTCCTTTAAAGACTAAACTTTCCTTAAAGGAAAGAAAACATTTCGTTTTCAAAGTTAAGCTTGAAGTGAGTTGAGTTCAATCCTTAATTAATAGTTAGTTTATTTTGGAAAAGCAATTTGAAGCCTTGTTTTTGCTGTTAAGTTTTTTCATTTTGTAAAGTCAAAGATGAATTGCTGAGTTTATTACTATCTGTATAGTTCATCTATCAGTAAGTTTGATTACGCAGAATAAATTAGGAACTAACTGATTGTTCATACATAAATTACGGAAGTTATAACAAAAGTCTTTATTACACTGGAGCAATCAGTAAGAAAGTTAACTGTCTTCCATAAGAGGCTGAGAGTTAATCTCAAGTATTGTCAGAATTTGAAATACTTTGAAGGTTTTTAAAATCATTGTGTAGGAATACCGCGATTGTTTGTTACCAGGCCTGCAAGTTGTAACTTCTGCGGAAACAAGAAAAGTTCAGGAGTTTTTCTCATTCGTCGACGCTTTATAATCTCAAAAATTCGATTTTAAACTGGCAAATTTGATGTAACAGCTAGCTTTAAGTGATGCTCGACTTTGGAGATTTTAACGACACAGATTTCAACAACACTTTGGAGTGCTTTAGGTGTGATCAAGATTTTGATGCTTTTATTCGCTTGCAAGAACATTCTACTAAAGTGGAACTTGCATCCGGGATTTTTGCCTCGGTACTTTCCCCAATAACAGTGACGGCTAACGCTTTGTTACTAGGAACCGTTTGGAAAAATACATCCAGTTATTTCCGATCACCCACAATGTACTACATTATATTCCTCAGCATAACAGATCTAACAGCAGGGTTACTAGTGGAACCAATCAAAGCTTTTTGCTCGCTGGATTTCTATCTGCGCAATCGCAAACGAATCGAGTTGTGTTCAGTTTTGAAAGAAAGAGTAGTAGATGTTGTTCTTCCCGCCACAGCGAATGCGTCATTTTTAATCGTCGTGGCATTGTCGCTAAGCCAGTACCTGGCTGTTGGCTTCCCCTGTCGCTTTAGCACCTTGGTGACGGTGAAAACCGTAGGAATATCAGTTGGTATGGTTTGGGGATACTCGCTGACGTTTAGCTTGTTACAGTTGTTCTGGAATAAGGATAGCAATGTCATGAAAGCTCTTCACATGTATGATCTATACGCTCATTCCACTGCCATCTCGTTTGCTCTGCTATTTCTCTATGTGTTGATGATGTGGGCGTTGTGTAGACACATCCGTAACCGCAATAGAGCAATTTTCTTAGAGAAAGGTGATAAGCGTTGCTGCAGTGTGACGCGAAATAACAGCCACTCACAAAAGGCTAGATATAAGCTTAAGATGCGAGTGATAGAAAGCCAGTTTATAAAAATGAATATTCTGTTGATAATCATTCTCATACTCTGCACACTTCCCACTATCGTCGTTAAATACATCAAGTTGGAAATCCAAAATGATTCGTCGTCCTTAGCGGAAATCGTTCGGATTCGAATAATCGAGAAGATAGCAGATGATGTATTGCTTGTGAAGTTTATGTTAGACGCATTTGTTTATGTCTGGAGGCTTCCTCGCTACCGCGCAGCGCTGCTGGAAATGTTTTCAGGGGGGTCTTGTTGCTGAGATAAAAGACCTCTCGACAAGCTGCTGATCTCTAGCGAGATTTATTAACTAAAAAACTAAACACTGAATGTCAATATATCCAATGTTATTAAGAATTTATTTTGAAATGCTTCGTTTAGAGCAAACAGAACCTGCAAAACTTTACACGATAAAACAACTATATTTAAAGACAGAACAGTCAAAGTATGCCGCACAGGGCGGCGAAGTCCTCACAGTGGTGAAACTTTGTTGGATCATTTTGTTGTTCCCCTGAGTAATACACTTCTTGCCTTGTTTTAGTCTACCTTGCTGCCTTTTTAAATGAGTAACAGTTTCTCCTTGGGCCTAATCGAGGGATTTTGTCCTTTACATGGTATTAATACAGCGATTAGGTAAAGAATGTTCCTTGATATGACGAATGATTGTCACTCGATTTTTTGCCTTCCTACTCTACTTTCGGCGATGGTTAAACATTTAAACTTATAGTTGGTTAAAACACGTTTATAAAACTAAAGACGAAAAGGCCTTTATCTACTTCATTACTGTAATGAACATTTGGTATTCTGACGAAAAACAGAGCAAGTATTAAAGATTTGTTTCAGTTGTTTTGAGTAGATTTCTTATACGAAAACTCTCAAACAGTGACACAAACTCGACCTCTGTAATCTCATTTCATTTACTCAAAGAACGTTTTCAAGGAATTTTGTGTAGTTCTACAAAAAGGGGAAGTTAATACGAAATATTAAAAACTGAATTCTCAATAAAAAAATGGTTAAAGTTAAAGCTAAAAATTGTTACTTTTACATGATGTAAACCTTTAAAAACGTTTTCGGTCGATTAGACCATTTTCAGATGGTCCTGAAATGGTGTAGTCGACCGAACACGTTTATTTAAGTTTTATATGATGTAGAAATATATATATAACAAATATTACCCTTAACTTTACATATTTAAAATAGATATAGCTCAAAATAAGATCAGTTACGTGCACTCAATTTTAAAGCACCAGTAATTTATTGTATAGAAACAGATACATTTATGGGCTTCCTGATTCCAGGGTGCTTTGTTGTTGCAAGTTTGTGGTAGTAAAGCATCACTGAAAAATTTTCTGTTCATGTTTTGTTAAAGTTAAATATTGCTACCCAAAACACTGCGGCAAAAACACTTTTAATTATTCTCCTCTTGGACAAATGAAAGGTTCATAGAAATCGAAGAGCGAGTTGCGCCTTAAATCATCCCCAGAGCTACTTATTAGCATTCGCTTAAGTCTCGGGGACAAGTGAAACAGATGCAGATACATAGATGACCAGTGTTAGCGAAGCAGTAGCATCATCCAGTAACCATGTTCCTTATAGCCACAAACGAAATGATGACGCAGTTAGTCTAGTTCTATTTTCATGTTGTCCTTGCACACAAAGTCAAAATTAATTTGAGTATGATGTAACAATACTTTTTATAGCATAGGATATTATGCAGTTTTACAACATCTTAAATTGATATCCTAATAACAGAATTACTCTTGTTTGTTGATAAAAAATACACTCAAAACAATGTTATATTTTTCTAACACTGAGAGTTTTTCATTAGATGTACAATACGTGTAAGCCTTCTCGCAACTATTGTTTGTATCAATTGTTCCCCTTTGTCAGTTCGTTGATTCCATACCCCTAATTGTTTTCAAAACTTCTCTGTTAATTTCCTAATTATAGCCTTATAAATCAATACTGTGTTTTGATTGGATGGTTATAAAAATGGATTGTTTAGGTCGGTTAATAAAATGTTAGTATAAAGGGACCGTCACAAGAATAGATGCTAGACGACAGTCTTTTGGCACACTTAACGACCTTCAATGTTAAGTGGAACGTCATCGTCGTCCAGTCTATCGACTAGAGCCAGTCCCCGTTTTCTTTTTGCAGCATCTTCTAGGTCTTTTAATCGGAATCCTAGAGCCTGGTCCCGCTTGTTCAGTTTAGTGTTGTGTGGCAGCTCCTTTTGAAAATTTAACAAACATTAAACAATTACCGATTACTTGTTAGCGCAGATTTAAACAGTAAATGAAGTTGTGTAGTTTTTTTTGTAATTGATAAAAAATGAATTATGGTCGGTTAATAAATAAATGAGCTCATCCATCTGACTAGCCTCGTCTAAGCGGGCAAAGCACAAAATAATTGCATCATAATGTAATCATGGAGATATAGAAGCATTAACTTTTTCACTACACCTTACACTTAAAACTAAAGAAATACCAGGCGCATAAGGCGTTTTAAGGACTTTTTGTATTTCGTCCTAAGTTTTTCAAAGTTGTCAACAGCCTGTGTGAGCCGCACATTAATTAGAAATTTGTTATTGGTGAAAAAGAGAAACGTAGACATTATGGGATGCTGTTACGTCATCCACGTTCTTTTCTTTTACTACTTCATGATTCCTCATCCATTAAAGTGTGTAATTGACTAATTCACGTACAAAACCTTTCGTTAGCAAACTGGGTTCACTTACATACCTTCTTGGGCTTCAAGACATTTTTCTGAATCCTCTGAGCTGTAGACCTTTCAGTAGCTGCCACTTTAAAAACACTGAACTCCAGTGGACCAACCACCGTAAACCTGTGTCTTGGGATATCGTCCAGTTCGCCCAGACTAAGTTTTGAGAGTTTTTCGTGTATTGCCTTGTATGTCGGGAGTGGATCATCATAAACTAAACACACGTCACCTTCAAATGAGATAAAAGTCAGTCAATCCAATCCACGGGAACATAATACGATCTTTGCACGCAAAAATAACTAGGAACAAAGGTTATATTTATTGAAAATTGGACTAAACTTAAAATGGGAGCACGCCACTCGCCTCTCTCCCAAGTTTGCTTTTTGTACTTTTTCTCAAATAACACAATTCATATAGTGAAAGTTAAGTGATGATTCGCGCAAGAACTAGGCAGAGGTCAATTGAACCGCAGCAACAAGGGCCGTTACCTGGGATCATCGGAGAAGTAGTAATTGAATTATAATGGCTTGCTGTTATTATCAACGTTGTTCCGTCAAAAGCGCTAAATTTAAATTTCTAAGAAGTCCACGACTGGCTACTAATCAGTTCACTTCAGTTTTTTTCACTCTACATCCAGTTAGACTAAGTTGCCTAGTTTTTGCGCGAATCATTTCTTAGGATATATCTGTAAAAATATTTAAATGTACTGATAGAAAGGCAAAGACTATGTATGCTAAAAAAGTTTCCGAAAGACTGAGTTTGAGGAGTTTTTTCAACTTTGCGTTTTTGAAAAGTTTACTTCTCTTTCTTACTTTTTCTCAAATATTCAATATTTAGACATATACTGGTACCCAGTCATAGAAAAGAGTGCTGCGTTGCGAAATCTTTGAAAGCATTGGCACTTCCTCTTTGTGGCTTTGTATATTTTAACGCAAAAATGTTATCTAAAGCCGTATGTAAACGAGCTCAGCACTGTGCAACAACATACTTAATAATTCCTTCTATGTTGCATTTTAATACTTGTTGAGACTTATTGGACGTTGTGTACAATGTTTTAAACTCTTTAGAGACTTGGCTCAACATAACTTTTCTGTTTTATAACTAACGATACATAGCTCCAAAATAATGTACCCGTTTACGATGAACGAAACAATGTTGGGGTTGTTGTATGCTTTTGTAGCAAACAAGCAACATCTCGATTCTGAGCAATGTTTCGCCCTTTTGCGCTGACCGTTCATAAGTCTTGAGATCCTGGATTCCGTTAACACTCTCAAACAGTCTCCCAATAAAATCTTAACCTTACTAATCTGGTTGGTTTGCAAGATCCTAAATATTCCTAGCTTGATACCCAGTCCCCTGAATAGTAGGGTTAACATGGTCCTTTTTCTTTTACTCACCTGGTTGGTTTGCAAGATCCAAGAGATCCCTAGCCCGATACCCAGTCCCCCGGAGAGAAGGGTTAAAATGATCCTTCCAGTGGGCATTTTTGTAGTCATATCCATTCTTTTGCCAGTCGTTCCAGATTTTGTCCGTGAAGCCATGGTGCAAAAAGAACTCTGGGGCATTTGCAGCTTTCCTAGTACACATGGTTCCGCCCCGGCCGCCGATACGGCAGTGCATGTTGTCATGGATATCGTCACGTAATGTTACTTCAAAAAGTCTAAAGTCACTGGCTTTCCATCGTAGGCATTTGTGTATAGCAACCAAATCAGGGGGGAAGCCTTGGGAAAGTGGAATTGAAATATGAAACTTCAAAACATTTAAAAAATATAAAATTGTTATAATGAGGGATGTAGGGGAAAGTTTTACAAAATATACTGTAGAAAGAGAAAGTAAAGGACGCTCTATTGTAGTATTTACATAACCATGCATATATTACTACTCACTACAGAAATAAATTATAGTGTTAAAAATGAACAAGGTTTTTTACATTGACATTACAATAAACTTTGAAGAAATATACTGCTTTTTGCAAAATTCAATGTCATGTATAAAAAATCCCAAATTGAGTAAACATTGTCAAGTGAATACTAATATTCACATACTTAAAAATATTTCTTACGACTGCATGTAACCATTTTAGCGAGTAATTGTTAAAATTTAAATAAAAGATAGTTAATTTTAATAATGCAATGTACAGTGACTTCGGTTTCAACTTGCCGTTGAAGTCTCGACGAAGACAACCTCTTCCCGCTGATGGAGTTAAACTAAATTTTGTGACTTTGAAAGGACCATTACGAACACAGCCACCGCGTCCATTCCCTCCCAAACCCCATGGGGCAGTAGTCCACACATCGTTTGGCTAGAATAAGAGAATAAAAATATTAACCTTAATTGTTATGCTACAATTTCTAATACGCAATACCGAAAACCGGTCTTGGTTTTTAAAAGACTAGTCTTTTTTGTGAAAAATGGTAGTGCATTCTTTTTAAAGAACGTTTAATTTTTTGGCCTGATACTGAATGTTCTTGTATATTTCGACGATTTCAAATTCTAATCGCTTTTTAAATAATCCCTTAAGAAAAGTTAAAAACCTTCATTACTCGCGAGCATTTGTATGTTTCTTCGACTTCAATCGCTAAATCTGGGAAACAGAAAACTTAAATCCCTTTGTGCTATCCTGTTTGAAGATTAAAGAGGCTTGCCATTTAATTTGCTACACACGTAATTGAAAATTAAACTAGGCGATCTTACTCTGACAAGCAAAATATTAACCGAGAAAAAACCATCTTATAACTTCTGCAGTGAACAAAATAAAAGTATTTCGCATTTTTTTCTCATGTATGTTCACACCTACGATTCGAGAGACAAGTTGCAGAAAATGTAGAGTGAGCTTACATACTTTTCGCAGCTTAACTATACTATCGTAAAAACGCAACATCTCCCACGATGATGTCGCATCATTTTGAACAAGTACGGTGAAAACTCTAGTGTGGGTAGTTTCTTTTTTGGCGTAGTTTTAAACACAACAACGTAAAATGGTTTTAAAATTTACGCTAAATTTTAGCTTTCACAGATAAAAAGAGTGTTACTAACCCCTTGGCGCCAAGGGCTGCCAGAGTACAGGCTCCAGTCCCAGTAGGGGATGGTAACTCGTTTGTCCACTTTACGTAGAATATTTTCAAGCTCCAGAAGAAACCATCGATGCCAAGGAAGAAACTGATTGATTCCGTGTATTTCTCCAAAGAGTCTTTCATGAATGGCGATAAAGTCTTGGTAATCCTTCCTTCTTGACGCTTCTCTCACAGTTTTGATAAAACGAAACCTCCACAAAAATAAGATAATTTTACATTTGCTGAACGATTTCCTTTAGAGTTGTTAAAGCAGAGGCAATCGCCATGCAACACACACACCCGCAAACACACACACACAAAGAGATATATCAATATAAAGGTTAACGTTCCTACGGGTACCCGTGTGTGTGCAAAAACGCAAATTCTACGTGAACCGTTTATAAGACTCGCCGTCACTTTTAAATATAAATGGCTGTTGGTTTATTTCTGCCCTACATGCGACCAATCAAATGTCCTACGAAAATAACTCAATTAAGTTTGTCTACAACCAACCGAAGTTAACTCTAATCACTCACATACGAAATATTTGGTCTATCTTGGGAATGCATACTTTTCTAAAGAATTTATTTTTTTGGATATTTTAAAATCCCCAGTTAGTGTAGTGTATGTTAAATTAAAGGGACAAACGTATTGACTGCTCCGCCTGTAAAGGGCTCCAGTATGTCACATCATCATCGAACATATTTTTATCAAATGTTACGTCCCCAGGGGTTCTGTATGGATCAGAGACATGGCGATCAACAGCCGTTTGGTAAGCAACCGCAGGCTAGTATTTGTGAATAAATGCCTGCATCGTGTTTTTGGGTTCGATATCGAACGAGGATCTGTCGGAAAGAACCGACCAAGACACCATTAGAAACAGAGTCGAGGAAAAGATCGTGGAGTCAGATTGGTCGTACACTTAGGAGAAACAATGGAAACATCGTCTTGTTGCCTTGGAATGGGAAAACAAAAGAGAATGCATTCTATGTAAAGTTGGAGTAGATTACGTTTGGCGGAATTAAAAAGAAGGAATATTACATGGCAGGAATGTAAAAAAGCAGTAAGAAACCGGATGAGGTGGAAGGCACTGTTTCTGGACCTTTGTTCCACCTAGGAACTCAGAGGACACACAAAGACAGAGAGGGCGAGATGCCACAGGCTAACCCCCAGCTGTTATAATTTATACAGCTGAACAAAGTTGATAAGTCACGCGTTCTAATCCTAACACTATTGGGTAACAGAAATTTTAAAGTAACTTTAAAAGGGGAGACCCGGGTTCGAATCCCAGGCTCGGCATGTGGGTTGAGATTGCTCGATCTCAATCTGACTCCGAGGGTTTTTCTCCGGGTACTCCGGTTTTCCTCCCTCAGCAAAAATCGAATCCCAGCTTATTCAATCTGGCTGTGGTGCTGTGCTCCGAGGTCGCAGAAGGGCTGTAAAGCGGCTGCAATTGTGTATGTGTCTGTAACCCATTGTCTGTGAGTAATGAGTGCGCCTTTAAAATGCTTGCGGTCCAACCTCGTTGAGCCGCGTCCTCGTAATTCAGTCCTTGACTGCAAGGAGGGCGATTAGCAAGGCTGATTTATTTATTTATTATTATTATTATTAATACCGTAGAGATAATCCTATGGTTACGTGTCAGTCAGGCTACTTGCTTGACAGTTGCCACAACCTCAACTTTCACTCCTTTTTTGGTAACCTGTGTAGTGTATGCCGTTTTTATACTACTAATTAAAAATTTCGAATAGAGTAAAATTCACCTTTCGCTCTTCCTCATCGCCATAAAATCCTTTCGTACTCTACAGCACTTGTATTGTCTGTTTAGACAAGTACACCGCTGACCAGTAGAATCGTACTCGACTTGACCGTCTGTGCATGAAGCTGAAAGCACTTCTGAAATCAAATGGCTTAAGTAAATTTCTATTTATCTAAGGCGTAGGCGAGGCCCTGGACTCATAAACCTTAAAAGTATTGAGTGAACTCAAAGGAATTATAACCATAAATACCCTTTTCTCCAAAACACTCTTAATATTCAAAATTATATGATAGTTTAAACTGATACTGACAAAGAAGCACTATAATATCTTTCTACTGGACTCGACACGTTACCAGCAGCCCATTTTCCCCTATACAATCATACCTCTATCACCTCTTCCTTAAGAGCTCTAATGACCAGTCTTCTGAAATGATCATATAAATATTATTTGAAAATTTGTAATCCCGGCTGCCAACCAAAATAAGGAGGAAAATGTAACAAAAACGTTTAGCAGCAGAGAGGAAAGCTGAAAATGAAAAAAAGAAGGGAAAAATAAAAAATTATTTCAAAAAAATTTACTAAATAGAGTTGAAACAAGAAGAGGTTTTGAATTGAAAATATTCAAAGTAAATTAAGGGTTAGTGCCCGCTACCAACGTGGCCAAAGTGCCCATATTAGTGGCTGCAATTTTTAATACTAGTACGTATGTACTACCTGACATGTAATTATCATTCAAGCCACATCCCACAAGTATTACTCTTTCACTTTTTCATAAAAGTTATACTTAGTTAAGGCAGAAATAACAAATCTTACCAGCAGTGCACAATGCAAATAGCAAGACGACAAAGCTTCTCTTCATTGTAATCATTCTAATAACAAAACAAAATGTTTTGTGCATAAGTCAAAGCAAAAACATTTAACAGAAAATTTGTTGAGAGTATTTGGATTTATTTTTTTTGTGTGCGAATCCCATCCCGCAAAAAGTGGTAAAGGACTGGAGAGCTAAATGAGTCAATTAGATGAACATTATGGATAAAAAAGGAACAGCTAACGTGAATGCATGTCTCTATATACACTATCAAAAGACGACATACAACCGGATTAAGTTATTAATTGTCTTATTAATTTATGTCATTTGCTTGCTCACTTTATATAATAACCGTGAACGCGACGCTTGATTTGTTCTGCTTGTTCTTTTTTATATCCAACGTGTTTTGAATCTGTTCCAACCACCTATTTTATCATTCGTTCCGCTTTTCTCATTTCACCAGCAGTGTTAAACAAACTTTAGAAAACTGGAAGACTATTCCTCTCTTGTTTCGTATTGGCATGCATGGCCAACATGAAGAAAATAAACATTGCTTGTAAGAGTCAAATAATGTTTATGATATTTTCAATGTAACTAACTGCATGACCTTAATTTTTAAAAGTGATATTAGTTTATTCATAGCATTGTAGGTAGATTTTTAAGTCTGTATTGTTTAGTTGTAAAAGAAAGTATCGTATCCCTTTCATGAAAGTCATTATCCAGTTATTAACATTCCAAGTGCCCGGAAAATAATGCCGTCACAAGTTTACCAATCTCAAGTATGCCAACATTTCTAAATTCCTAAGTAATAACTTAGTTCTAATTCATTTTCTTATAAGGAGATGAAAAGACCGCGTTCAAAAAGTTTTTGTTGTTATGAACTCAGAACGCGACGCTTTACTTATAAAGAATTTAAACTTAACTAATCCTTCTTTAAACTGAAAACCTTTAATTTTATATTTTAGAAGATGAAAGTTGACCTACAGACAATGTATGTAAGGTGAACCTTAAAAACATATAGTTTTTAATAATCGTCAATTTTAATCCCAGCGTTTGCAAACATGACGCGACTTATCTGCGTCCTGTGTAAATTTGTTGTGGTTACCGTGTTAGTGCTTGTAAACTAACGAGTCGTTAAGGGTCAACTTCTTCTCTACAAAACGCCAAACTTTTTCAAGAATATAAATGAACAATTTTTTCGAAGATGGTGCGGATTTAATTTACGTTTACTCGAAGTGTGAGGCAACAAGGTGGAAAATAATATTGAACAACTGAGAAAAAATTTCTTGTTATATACAAAGAATGACGAAACATCATTCAATACTTGTAACGTTCAAACAAACTGCTATGATGAATTTGATCATCTCGATATCTGTTATAAAATTTGTGTACAGTTTGATGCATTTAAATGAATCTCACTGCATTTTAAAAAGATTTTCCCCACCCAGTGAAAACGATTTTTCAAACTTTTTCACTGAAACAAGCGATAAATAATTTGAAAACGTTTGAGCAGTAATATCAGAAAATTGATTATCAAGTGATAAAAACCAAAAAAAAAAAACAATTGAGGTACAGATTTCACTGAACTTACCTTTCACTGTTAAATTGGGAAGCCAAACATAGAAGCAAAAAACTACGGATACTTTCTTAAATAGAGCTCAGTGGAACCCGACTGCTGCCAACCAATTATGCTGGTGTTATGAAGTCCAAAGAACTTATCTTGTCATCTTATTTAGATGTATATTCAATTTTTTTAATTTCTAAATATTTGCTTAATTTGATTTTAATGATACGAGAAAACAGTCAACAGAAATTTGCAAAAATAGTTGTTGTCTTCTTTGATTTCATTGTAATTTTTTTCTTTAAGATTCCGAGAAAGAGAGTGAGACAATAAATTTACCGCCGGTTGCTTTATTCAGTCGATTAGCTTCTGTTATTGTTATAAGTTGTATTATTACTTTTTATTATAACTATCATTGCATAAGTGTCACGCACGCCGCTATCTGCTACATTCAGTAAATAATTATTAAAAGGAGAGGTTAACGCCTAGTACCAGATAGGGAAAAGTCAAGTCAAACTGAACAAAACTCGCTCAAACTCAGCCACGGGATATTATAGGGATTCATAAACATGCCATGGAAGTTTCAGCGGATTTTATTGCGATTTAAGGTAAGAAATTTATGTTTTTGCGTTCGACGAAGGAAGAACGCTTCCTAATCTTCTGGGTTGCCTGTTATTGCGTAGGTTCCCTGTGCACGCAAGCGAAAGCTGACCCATGTTTTTTCCTTCCATGGTTCACCTTTTCGGCGCCATTTTGAATGACGTCACAATTTCGTTGCGCAAAGCATTTTGCCTCGTGCTTCGCTGTTTGTCGGACGTGTTTATAATTATGACTTGCAAACACAGAGCAAATAGAGAATGTGTTTTATTGTAGACTTTCGTTCACTATTTTCTGCTCTTGTGAATAATATAACTTACAATAACTTTACCAGCGACCTAAAATAGGGTGTCTGTTTCAACAAAAATAAACCATGCCTTTTCAATGCAAAAATTCAGAAATTACTATTCCGACTTACCAATACTCGAACGCACTTTTTAAATCTATGATTATTACTAGTATTAAGTTCATATAAAGTCCCACATATTTTCAACCGTTCATTCGTGACAAGAGCCTGGGCTACCTGTGGTTTTCCCCAGTCTTTCCTTTTGTACCCATCCAACATGGCGTACGAAAAGTCGTTGTACTAAGAAGTTGAAATGTCTCGTGTATTTGGGAAGGTTTGCATTGTTTGTGGTGGTTCAAGAGGTATCGGAAAAGCTGTAAGTGAAGCAATTGCTATCAGAGGTGGAAAAGTAGTTGTTTTAGGGCGAAATACCAAAACTGCTATCAAAACAGCAAAGTCACTCGCTCAGTTGACTTTGTCTCAACATATTGGTATTTCTTGCGACGTGCGCAAGGTTACAGAGGTTGAAGAGTGCTTTAAAGACATACAGTCAAGAGTTGGAGACATAGATATCTTAATAAACGCTGCGGGAATAAACAAAGATTCACTTCTTCTAAGGACTAAATTGTCGGATGTAAGAGACCAGATTGAGACAAATCTTCTGGGACCAATGTACACCTCAAAAGCTGTTTTGAAATCTATGATACGTAAGAAAAAAGGCTGTATCGTTAACATTGGTAGTGTTATTGGACTCAAAGGCAACTCTGGCCAAACAGTTTACAGTGCAACAAAAGCAGGTTAGAAATTTAAAAAATCCCTCAAAGGGTCAAAAAACCGCCCAGATTGTTGAACAGGGGCACAAAAACTAAACAAGTAGTCGGAAAAAAAGCCGTGAAAAACAGTTTTACCATGTTCATCACTAGCTGAAATGGTAAAAGCATAAATTGATACAGTCAGCGTTTAGTTTAGTACAAGGAAATGTAACTGTTTCTGTTTAGAATACATACCGGGGTATGAGCAAATCCTGTAATGATTTTCTAACTAATTTATTTTCTTACAGTGTTTGTTGTTCTAGTGGCTATTGATTGTTGTATATGAAGCTGAAGGTGACTTTAAATGGATATTTGTATGTATTAGGTGAAATAATTTGAAAAGCAACTGAGAAGCCAAATTTTATTTTAAAAAAACACTTACATTATTAAAAAAAATAGTTCAGCTTTACGTAATAGTTTTTTGAACTTGAGTGTTTTGGTAATTTTAGTCTTAAAACTTGTATTTTTATATTCAGCTGAAGAGTTTATATCTATGAGATTATCACAGCTTCTATAATAAAGACAGCCCAGTCTACCTTCCCACACTGACTAAAGTGTTTTGTAACATCTCAAAGGCCAGGTGGGGTTCACCAAGTCACTGGCTAAAGAAATGGCCTCTCAAAATATTCGAGTGAATCTTGTAGCTCCAGGATATATTACAACAGAAATGACGACTGCACTTAGAGATACAACTCAACTCATGTCCAGCATTCCACTTGGAAAGTTTGGTGCCCCTCAAGATGTGGCAGAAGCTGTTTGTTTTGTTGTTGAATCACCATACATGACAGGTCAAGTAAGTACACTGTAGCTCAGAAAAGATCAACTAATACTCATAATTTTTAATTGATTGAATAATTAAGTAAAGATCAAGATTTGACACACTGGAAAAAGGAGTAGGAACTAGAAACAATGTAAAATGTTTTGTTTTAGTTAAAAATGCAATTGTACTTTTTGCTCACCATTAGTCACACAAATGAATCAAGTAAAGCTGATCTTCTGCAGCTAAAATAATCTGGTTCATGATTAAATTGGCAAATTTTAATTCAGTTTTGCAGAAGATGCATAAGGTACTTGTGATTTTTGCAAATGAAAAGCAGCTATCATGAAATCAAATGCAAACCCCAGCTTGCTCGGCTCGGGCAATAAGTGGTTATTGTCTTCCTAATCTCTTTGCTGGCCTTGAAGCAACTGTTGAAACACTGTAGTAATATCAGGACCTAAATGCAATGAAAAATAAATTTCTTAACTCAGTTTTCATCATTTTGTCTAATTGATACTGCTTCAAAATGCAAACAAAAGGAAATCAATAAATTTAGTATTAATTCTTTTTTTTTAAAAAAAGGGCCAAAGTGATTAGCCAATAATAGCAAGGAGGTTAAATCTAAATAAAAACTGGAAACAAGTTTTGTGTATGGGTTGGGTTGTTATGTAACCAATTATAGTTAATTATTATTTCCACAATTTTTTTAATGAAAAACTTAGTGTGTCCATTGTTTTGCAGTTAGCAATAAGTAGTTTTAGTCTAGCTTATTTTTCACTGAGCAGTGCACAGTTAATTAGTGTTAGTTATGCTATTATATGTTATGTTAGTGATGGTGATATTAAAACTATGATTCTGGTTTTGATAATAGTGTTAGAGAAAATGGCAGTAAGACTGGAACTACAATTTACTGTGTTCTTTGTAAAATTGAAAACTATGTTATCTAAAATAAATATACTTGTTCTAGTGCAATCATAGACCAAAGTTCCTTCTTTTAAGATTTGAAAATGCACACTTAATTGATACTTGATATACACTAACATAAATGTTGCTTGTGAACTTTTCATGTTTATTCAATGTTGATTTTTTGATTCATTGTTTATCTTTTTGAAGATACTAATGGTTGATGGAGGGCTGCATTTGAAGATGTGATTTGGAAATTTGTGTTCTGGAACATTCTAGGAAAACTACATGCATCCTTCATTCTTTTGAAGTTTTTTTTCCAGTTAGAAAGTTTAAATAATGATCTCATAAAAAGTTATCTCGTTAACCCTGGTCAATTACTTCATCTACTCTGATGTTCCATAATGAGGCCTGCAGGTTCCACCATCAGTTCACATCTGACAGATCAGTTTACCTTGAAATGCTATCAAACTTAGATCATTGACAGGAAAAGCATCGAGTGTACAGAAAGCAACCTAAGTTTTCAGACTGCAACATTGACTTCAATTCTCCTTTGATTCTTGTCAATGGTTGGTCGTAAATTGAAGATAGTGAGGGTTACATGCAATTCTTACAGAGTTCACAAGTCATTCACTTGCTACAGACACAATTCATTTTACTTACGTCATATATAGGATGAAATAAATGCTAGACTTATGAGTTCCAGATATCTCAAAATACAACCTCAAGTTCTGTGAATTCACATTACAATTTGTTCGTATTAGGAAGAAAAGATTTGTATTAAAAATTCATATATGTTATGCAAATGGTGTTTTGTTTATATTATTACTGCAAGTCAAAGGGCATAGTGGGTCCGAACCTTGATATTAAACTTTATTTTTCCTGCACATACTAAACATCCATGCCATCTCTCAACTAGCCTTTATAAGTAAAGTTCAGAACAGCTGATTACATTAAAGTAAAGCAAGTTCTTCTACTACCAGCAGTTGCTCGACTTGCTTTAATCGTTATCAACAAGCAATCTGTTCATGAATTTTCCTTTGTAAATTTTTTTAATTAAGTGGTAAGTGAATTTTGTACCGCTGTTAAAAGATTATAAAAAATGACGTTATGAAAGATCATCACGGATATGTACGCATTTCAAACTGCGACAGAGAAACCTGAAAAATTATTCAAGCATCAACAAGACTCACTCCAACCCTTGAACCGTTGCTATACCATTACGCGCTCATACTGACTAATCTATTGACGCACAACTGTTACGAAAAGATCAGTTGTTGTGAGTCCTTTAACTCCAGTACAGAGGTCAAGGTTATACAACGAATGTGGTAAATACATTTGTTCCGCGGCTATAACTAACCAAGTTATAAATAAATTAAAGTCGTAATTTGACCCCAACGCGCGACCTCTGCGATGCCTGTGCATTACTCTTGGGGGGCGTCGTAAAATCGATTTGGTATCGGTTAACGTCAATTGGACGGAGTGGGGAATCAAGAGAGTTGCCATTGAACGTTGAGAAAAAAATATTAAGAAACACGGACTTTAATGAAGGATGAACTAGTGTCGCTGCATTTCCGTCTTCGCAGAAAACTAAAACGACTTGCAGCTGCCACAATTTTCTACTGAACCAGTCGGAATGTTTTTATCTCCCTCTGGAAGATCAGTGAATAATTATATAATACTTAACAAAAAATATCATCTGGAGAATAGAGACGAGTCTTGATAGTTTTTATTTCCTTCAGTGATTTTTGTCAATGTTTGTTTTCGTGTGACGATTAGATTGGCATAAAGACTGCAGAGGAATTACCGTGAAATGCTTCAAAACCCACACTGTATTAAAATGAGGTTAATAAAACACAAAAAGGAGTGGAAGTTAAGGAGGAGGGTGTAAATCCTTAATTTCCAATGGACATTAGACGGTACCAAATCAATTTTACGATGCCTCCTAGCGAGTTCATCATTTCCATGTCAGGGTGTACAAAAATTATTCTAAATCGAGTTTTTACCACGGATAACGATCTTCGTAGTTATTTATGTAGTTTAAGAAATCGGGGAAAAAAATCTTAAAAAATAAATAGAAGCTTCACGGGACTCGAACTCGTGTTTTTTTGCATTACCGGTGCAGCTCTCTTACCAACCAAGTTATACATGAACGGAACAATTGTTAGGATCAGATGAACCATAGTGAGTCAGTCAATTCCACTCAGAATCGTGTACCGATTAATTTGATTGAGTTTGTGGTACGAGTGTTATGAAAAATCTTGGCACTTATGTCAATTGAAGCTGTTCCGGTACCATACCCCGTCATATTTGCGATACTGACTGAGATTTTAAGGCACAGCTGTTGGGAGCTCGTCAATCTTAATGAGTCCATCAAATGATGATTCTCATTCTTTTGTTTCTTTATTCAATAAAAAAACAAAAATTTCCAATCAAAGTTTATCAAAAATCTGGTGATCTGTACTCACCTTGCATGACATGGTAGAAACTGCTCCATTTCCTTAATCTTTATACATACTTCTTTGTTGCGTAATTTTCCTTTTATCTGTTTTTGAGATTGACTTTCTTGAACATCTGTTGACAAAAACAATATATAATTTTACAACAACTACTATTAATATATAAACACAAAAATTTTCATGTTTCTGCTACTGGGCAGCCGAGCAGAAAATAGCTTGCCCTAGTTCAGCCAGGCATACAGTAACATGTAATAATACTTCTACTTCTCCAATGAACTTTATAGCCACTGATACAATTCCAATTTGGTGTTTTCTTTTCCATTATTTTACACAAAAAAGGTTTGCATCTTAGATATATATAAACCATTTTTGACCAAATAAAATTTACAGTTGACAAGAAATCAATAGTTTCACTTAGACAAACCATCTGCATTGGCATTTTGGTTAAACTTGGACTTAAAGAATTTATAGAATGTAGGAATGCCGTAAATCAACAATGAAGACAGAAACAGAGAGAATAAAGGAACCTACATGACTTATATGCAACATACTTTTCTAAGGATTCTTTTAGATCTTTAAGTTTCTTCTTTTGTCGATTATGGTAGAGATGCAAATTTTCTGACTTGAATGGGTCTTCCATTTTCTTCTGATAATCTGCTTTGCTGTTGTTGAAAATAAAATAAATTAGTAACACAAAAAAGTAATTCACATTTTTCTTCACATCAGTTCTACTAGTCATTGTATGTAGAAAAACCTGCAATTTTATCGTGATTTACTGATATTTTGTTTTGTGGAGTAAGACTGGGAACTCTGTAACAAAAAAAAAGAACTTTGTGGAGGATTTCCAAGGCATCAAAAAAAATTTAAAGAGAAATGAATAGATGAAAAAGAAACAGGTGATATAGAAAAAGCTTGGAGGAAAATGACACGGGAACTATAAATGGTCTGAGTACAAAACTACGAAAACTATTAAAGTATCGCATATTGTTTGTTTTTCAATAAAATACTTTTTATGGGCATCCTAAAGCAGATCTAGAGGACTTGAGTTTAAATTTTATCGAGATGTTGATTTTTGTGCTCAGTAGAACTGTTTTGGAGAAGTCGTTTCATAAATTGCCAGAAATTAATGTTTCTTAACAGTGTGATTGCAGAGTTCTCAAGCTACTTGCGAGAATTAAATTCCCAGAAATTTCGTGACCATATGCAAAACCAACGCGATTAGCTATGCACATGATGTCACTAGGCACAGGCCATCAACCGGGAGAGACAGTAAGCGAATGACAAAAAGAAAAGTCGGCAGAGGAGGTTTGTATTACATGTTTTAAAGCTGGTAAGGAAAACTGTACGCTTTAGAAGACAAATCGCAGAGGTAAGTCAGTTTTACTGCTTCCTCCTGCATATGTGCTCAGTTAAAAAGAAAAACTGTAGAGCAAGTAGAGAAAAGGCGATGCTTTTTGTTTGTTTATTGAAGTTATGCGAAAGCGAAGGAGTGTGATCCCTTCTTGTTTGGAATAGATTCCTAGTTGAAAACATATTCATTTCGGGGGTAAATTTATTCAATTTACCCACTTACAGAAGCAGTAATAAGGAATATATTGATCCACTTTGCCCGGGTTGCAGATAAAAGGAAAAGTACGTTTGAATTTCGTTCCTGTTTACGCAGCATGGATAGCAAGCTGTTAAAAGGCCGGAAGTGTAAGCGATGAAACTATTCGTCGAGCGAACTTCTGTGCATGTCCCATGTGCAACAAACAAGCAAAATTTAACCCTATAAATCATTTTTATTCTCTAAACTGACAAATTTAAAGAGTTTGAACCTCGGTCAACTGTAAATTAAACCCACAGTCGCCAGCGAAAGCAGTCGCATAGCATTTTGTGCTATTTGAGTTTATTACATAGTCGTTGGTATAGAAATCTCTCAAAAACGTAAACGAGAGGGTGTATGTCTTTTCAGGGAGTATGAGTGATAGTTTGCTTCAATTTCTTTATATGGGCCTTTAAATTCGTGTATCTTGGGGCCAACCGTTTTTCTAAGAAATGGAAAACGAAATTCCATACTGTATTCATTTTCGTTTTCCTACGATTTTGGAAAACGGAATTTGTAATTTCTTGTTCGTTTTTCTTTTTCTGTAACTCTTAAAAACGGATTTTAATTTGCTTTTCGTTTTTGTACGGAATTTTAAAAACGGATTATGATAATTCTGTTAAAAGTATTCTAACCTAAAAAAATTTAAACGTAGGATCAAAAACAAATTTCTTGACTCGTACGTTTCTTGAGTTTTATTGTTGATTTCTCGATTTTATTCTAAAAGTTTAGTATTTAGATTGTAGACCGTTCTTCCTTTTACCATAGTTTAATTTGTAACTTGGGTTTCTATAAAGCAACGCTGTGTGTGTTGTGGGACGGTTCCACAGGATTTAGTGAAGGGGGATTCGGACAAATGTCCGTCAAAGGCGGACCATTCTAGGGGGGTCCGGGGACATGCTCCCCCGGAAAAATATCAAAATTTAGGTCCTCAGAAAGGGGATTTCCAGCTATCTGATAGAGAGTCGTCGGTGTTTAGTACCTTTAAAACAACCTCAATTTTTGCTATTTTTGAAGCAAAATGGTCAAAGTATTTGCGTTTATTTTACTTTCAAGTGGTTCGAGCGAACCACCCGAACGACCCCTGGATCCTCCCCAGTGTGTTGTGTGTGTGTGCTGTGTGCATGTGTATTGTTATTCTTTTTTTTCTATTAGTTTCTTTCCTAATGTCAAATGATCTGTAAAAGCCCAATCTATATTATAAATATGAAATTTATGCCGGTCTAGCATTTATGGCCCTAACCGATCTTTAGCTTTTAAGTTGTTTGTTAGGGCCATTACCTTTATTTTGATTTTATTGTTTTATGCAAAGTGTGAAAATGTTGTAATAGTGGGTAAAATAAAGAACTGTTGTTGTTGTTGTTGGATTAAAAGTCGTTTTTGGGTTTTTGTTTTCGGTTTATGACATTGAAACTGACTTTATCTAAGAAACTAAGATGGCGGCGTTATAGAAGATGTCTTAGATAACTGAAACTTTGTCCGCCAGTTTCTTATTCATATTGAATAAAAACATACTTAAGAAGAGCTTGTCACTGAAATCAAGGCTTGATATCAGACTTTGAAGGGTTGTAGTTTACGAAGCGTTAAAAGGTTTGTAATCACCAAGGAATAAGGAAAATAATGCCAGTTTCGGATGGTTGGGGGTTGATTTCACTTTTGGTAAATGGGTGCTACTACTCGAAACAAAGATTCTCGCTCTGATGCAAATGTACCTTGAGTCTGCATATCTAATTTTTATCCTTTCATCATTTTTCTTCCAAAAACAGGACCCACCTGAAATGAGCGGAAAAATGTTTAAGTAATTATAATTTTCCTTTAAAAAATCTAATGCGAGTGATAATAAGTTTAGCGCTTAATTTAATCCCATTTTGTAATCAACATAGCAATAGATAATTTTGAATTTAGAAAGGGAACAAAAATTTAAAAACGTTAACATTATGCCTTCAGTTGTCTCAGGTATTGGTTCGTTTGGAAATGAAAGGTGTAAGCGTGAATAGTAAATAACTTGTATGTTGAGAGCACCGGTAAGGAAATAAAAGATACAAGTTGAAAGCAATATAATTAGAAGAATTAAATCGTTGTTATACACACAAAAGATTCAATGATGATTGCTATTTAACATCCTCACCGTTGATACAGCGGCTCGTACTAGTCATAAAAACTTGAGTTGTAAAAGCCCGGAGAGAATGCCATCCAATTGCAAGCACTGAATATTAAAATACATTACTATAGTTCCCAACGTTTAACGTTTCAGATACCACCATGGAAAGCAATGGAAGTGATGATCGCAATACTCAAAAACTTCCTAGCGAATCATCAGAAAAGCAAGATCAGATTTTAAATCTTCTTTCCAAAGCCCGAGAGCTTCAGGTCAGCGGAGAACATTTTAAAAATTACGAGCAAGCAGCGGAAATGTTGAAACAAGCGTTACTTTTGGCGCAAGAAGCATCGAACAAAGATTCAGAGGCCGAGATTTGCAGCAACCTTACTGACGTTTTCTTCTGTATGGATAGTTTTGAGGAATGTCTCTCTTATGGTGAGAAATGCCTTACTCTTTCCAAAGAGGCAGGTCGTAAAGATCTTGAAGCATTAGCCAATTCCATTGTTGGTAGTGCCTACTCAAAATTAGGAGACTTAAAAAGAGGCCTTCAATTCCACAAGAAATCCTTAGATGCAATTTCTACCACTGATGATCAGAAAAAAAGATGGAAGTGCCTGTATAATATGGGTATCACTCTTATAGAGCTTGGTGACTACACAGACGCAATAAAGTTTTTAACGGAAAGTCTTACAGTTGCCACCGACCTTGGCAATAAAGCAGCAATAGCTGCGTCCAATGGAGGTTTGGGAGCCGCGTATTGCAAGACGAGACATTATACAGAATCCATTCTCCACAACGAGAAGCATTTAGCATGGGCAAGAGAAGTCAATCAGAAAAACAGTCAGGCTGCAGCCCTTGGAAATCTCGGTAATGTTCATTTATCGAAGGGAGCTTACACCAAAGCGTTTGCACTTTATCAAGAGCAGTTAGACATTTCGAGAGGGATCGGAGACAAGTTTACCGAGGGAAAGGCACTGGGGGGTCTCGGTGATGTTTACCATTGTCGAGGAGAACCAAGGAAAGCGATTCAAAATTATGAAGCCTATCTTCGTATCGCAAATAGTCTTAACAGCAAGCCAGCACAAGCAAATGCCATTGGAAAAATTGGAAGAGCCCAATTCTCCCTTGGAGAAAACAAAGAAGCACAGAAAAATCTTGAAAAGTTATTACAGCTATCGCAAGAAATTGGCGATAAAGCCACCGAGGGCTTTGCGTATGGTTACCTCGGAAACACTCACAGATCCTTAGGAAATTTAAAAAAAGCCATTTCCATGCAAAACAAGTTCTTGGAAATTTCAAAGTTGATCGGTGACAAGGCAGCAGAAGGCCTTGCTAATGCCTACCTGGGAAGCATATACTACTCTCAAGGAGATCTAAAACAAGCCTTGAAACATCACCAGTTCAATCTTTCAATAAACAAGGAACTAGAAGACAAAGGAGGTGAAGGGAGATCGGTTGAGAAGGTGGGAAATATTCATTTTGAGCTTGGCAATTACAACAAGGCGATTAAGTGCTACCAGCAAAGCCTCGGCATCGCCAGATCAATAAGAGATAAGCCACTTGAAGGTGCCTCGTACGCAAACTTAGGAAATGCTTTTCAAGCCCTTGGTATGTATACAGACGCTGTACAGATATACGAAAAAGCCGTGCCCTTTGCTGAAGCAGTCGGAGACCAGCGCATGCTGGGGCAGATGCTTGGAAGTCTAGGAGCTATCTACAACCGAGTGGGAGCTCATCAAAAAGAGTATGAATGTCATTTGCGGCATCTCTCACTCTGTGAAGCCTTGGAAGAAAAGCAAGGAGAAGCAACCGCTCATGGCAACATTGGAATGATCTATTACCGCCAGGAAAATTTTGAACAAGCAATAAAACATAATGAAAAGCAAATCTCTATTTCCAACTCCATCGGAGAAATAGCTGGTGAGATGACAGGATGCCTAAATCTCGGAAAGATTCACTGGAAATTGGATGAACTTTCCAAAGCCATTGAATTTCAAAAAAAAGCTTTATGCTTCGCTGAGAAAATGAATAGCTTAGATAAGATGGGTTCTTGTCATCATGACCTCGGCATTTCTTATTCAAAATCTAAAGAGTTCGAGATGGCCTGTGATCACTTGGCAGAATGCACAGAACTGTATACGGAAGTAAGACGACTTCTCTTTGAGAAGGATATATACAAAATTTCTCTTAGTGATGTGCAAGCTGCTGCTCACCGTCTCTACACGCAGTGTCTTCTTCAGCAAGAAAAGTACGAGGAAGCACTACTAGTCAGCGAGCGAGCACGTTCTGCTGCGCTTGCTGACATGATGGTAGTATCATACGGTCTTCATGATCCAAAAGACAGCAAAAGAGAAGCTCTCAATGGAGGAAGCCTCCGTGAAGTTGTGTCTCGTCTGGGAGGCCAGATAATGTACTATGCTCTGTCTGGAACTGGAAAGGGAAATGTTTTATTATGGAATATTCAAGCAAATTCTGCTCCTCAATTTTTGGGGGAGGCTACCGACTGGAAGAGTCTGTTAGAAGAGGCGCTCGTAGAAATGAAAGTTAAAGAAAACCCCGTGAAATGTGAAGATCGTTCGTTGCCATCGAGAGGAAACACACGTTTTCTTCAGGATCAAGAAAGCGATAAAGATGAGGAAAAAGCTGACGGAGATCTGCTGTGTTGCCCTCCATCGAAGCGTATCACTCCAAAAGAACGATCAAGTGCATTGGAGAAACTCTATGATGTGTTGTTTTCCTGCACGTCGCCTGACCATGCAACCACAGACATCATTATTGTTCCTGATGCTGAGCTCCATAGGGTTCCTTGGGCAGCGCTTCGAAATGAAAACAACCAAAGCCTGGGGGAGCAGCACAGAATAAGAGTGCTACCATCCTTGACAATCATGAAAGCAATTTTTGAGTGTTCACCAAAATTCCATAATCAAAAAGGAGCTTTAATTGTTGGAGATCCACATGTTGGCTTTGTATTCTTTGAAGCAAAGCAGAATACGGAAAATATCAAAAGACTAATAGGTGCGAACAAAGAAGCTCAAGAAATTGCTAAAATGTTTGGTGTTAAACCCCTTTTGGGAAAAGAAGCTACAAAAGCACGTTTCCTTGAAAATCTTGACACGGCTGCCCTGGTCCATATTGCTGCACACGGAAATTCTTCAACAGGCGAAATTGCATTCGCTCCGCCCCCGGAAAAACGCAAACCAGTACTTGACGAAGAAGATGTTGTCCTTACAATGGCCGAAGTGCAAAATGCAAGGGTGCGAGCTAAACTTGTTGTTCTAAGCTGCTGTTACAGTGCAACTGGAGATATCCGAGCCGAAGGTGTCATTGGAATTGCTCGGGCTTTTCTTGGTGCTGGAGCGAGATCAGTTCTTGCCACCCTGTGGGCCGTTGATGACGACGCAACCCTGGAATTCATGCTTAAGTTTTATCACCATTTAAAACTCGGTAAAAAGGCAAGTGAAGCTGTTCACCAGGCCACAGCTGCTCTTCGACTCTTGGAAAACTTCCAGTCCGCGTGTTACTGGGCCCCCTTTGTCCTTATTGGAGACGACGTCACCTTTGATAATTTGGAACAGATGTAACAAGATCACATGCAAAGTGAGTTAAGTCATTCTTAGTAGCCTTTTTTTTGAAGACAAAAATTTGTGTATGAGACAAGTGGTTAAGAAATGCCAATATTTTCGTAGGGTTTTCATGAAGCTCTTAGAAGAACTGTTTCTCCCGGTTGGGTTGTTAGTCTATATTCTACTATATTTCTTCTTGTTCGTTTCATCCTATGATATTTGGGCTTGTTTTATTCCTTGGAGAAGCGTTCATTAGTAACTAAATGTCAATGCCGGGCAAGGATA
The DNA here is from genome assembly GCA_025447995.2 of Isaurus tuberculatus. NCBI lineage: Eukaryota > Metazoa > Cnidaria > Anthozoa > Zoantharia > Zoanthidae > Isaurus > Isaurus tuberculatus. Next base: position 28,005 of record JAOEHV020104090.1, read on the forward strand.
AAAAAGATGAAGCTGAGCGCTTTGATACATTTCTAAGTAGCCTTCTGTAACAAAGATTTCAAGGTGTTAGATTTTCGGGGAGATTGAGTTTGCATTTTAGGCGCGTGTGAAGATACGTTTATAAGTTACATTCAAAGATAAGCTTGAAATGATTTTTACCTTAATATAAACTATATATTTGTTTTCCAGGCAAAATAAAGAACCCAGCTGGATTAAACACTATCCCCAAACCGTTAGTGTACCAAATTCAGAAGGATCAGTAGTCAGATGTATATACCAAGAAACAAAACGACATTGCTCGAAACGGATTCTGATATGTAGCTAGATATGATTGATAAGGTTTTTGTTATACACTACCAAGGAACGAAGCTTTTGAGTTCAAAATTGCTAAAGAATACTTCATTTTTGCTCCTCAAATTGCTCCTGATGAGCGTGCCATCCTATCAGCAATTGACAACTGAAGGGAAAGGTGTTAAAAGATGTAACGAAAAAACAAAAGATATCTTCAACAACATTTTTAGCAACATTATAGTGATAATTCACAGCAACATTCATGTATCCATTTAGGTGTTAACGATTTATTAGTCTAGCTCAGTATGATTTTCCTAACGTGATTTTATAGAAAAAATGCAAAAAGAATATGATAGAAACAACTGTAGTCTCGTCGTATCAATCCAGCAAAGAAAGAAATGCTTTGGGACCAAGGTAACTAGGAGCCAAATGTAAAAAATCGAAATAACCTTTCTCTGTCTGAGATCCGATTCTGTTTCAATGGCGACTAGAATTTGAGCTTGTTTTAGGTTAGGTGAGAAAATCTGATAAGAGAATTCAGAAAGTTAACAGTGCCACTTTAGACTGAGAAATAATTACTATTAAAGTAGAAATAAAATAAATACAATTGATCTAAACTTGGTTTTTAGTTTCAATCCAAAACTTGTATTGGAATTTTTCCTTAGGGAGTGGGTCTCAATGTTTCCTCTGACAGCAACTATCATTTGAGAAAAAATTGAAAGCAAGATATTTTGCAACTTGTTTTCAATGGCATTTTTTTATTTGTAGTTTTTCAGTTTGTTCGCTCTCCATCCCATTCAGATTTTTTTTTCGAGAATTATTTTCCTGTAGTTCCAGAAAATGGATGAATATGTGAAACGGATTGAAATTGTTTTGTCCCTTCATCATATTGCGCACTTCTCACCTGACTCCAGATGACACAACTATACCAAATGTAAGACAGACAAACTGTATGTCTTTATTCATTACACTTGAAGCTTAGAGCTTCTACTACAATTTGGTGCATTTTCCGATGATACAAAATGCTTACTAAGAAGACTTAATAAAGAATCTGCACTCCTGATGACATGCTGTTAACATGTCGAAATTCATGTGAAACCTTTATATAATTTATGTCAGTGTTATGAATTGTTCCATGAGAAATGTTTTATAGAAATCAATACCAAATCCCGGGGGGGGGGGTACTCCCATATATTGACTATACGGGTATGTGCCGCTGTTCAGGGTATGGTTTTAAGACTATCAAGT
>JAOEHV020104091.1:0-15284 GCA_025447995.2 Isaurus tuberculatus
ATATTATGCGGTAAAGATATATATACATATACATTCCTTTCATCCTGGATATTCTGCAGGATTATTTCCTATAGTGGATCTACAACAGTCTAGGGTAATAAGTAAAACGATGGCATGCTTTTACTTGGGGAAAAAAAATCGCTGCAAAAGAATGTTAGAGTAGTATCATTGTTCTTTAGCACCGTTAAATGCTAAGTTGACCGAGACACAAGAAATTAATTTTCATTTCGACTCGATTCATTACTGCTTCGCCAAAACTTCGTGGCATAAAGATCAAAAGAAAGAAATAAACAAATATGGTATCACAAAATATCACTCAAACGAACTTAATTTATGGGTTGATGTACCGAAGTTGAAAACACCTTTGATAAGCTTACTTGTCTGTCTTCGTATATTCCCGGGATTGTCAGACTCTAAAACAGAAACTATACTCCCGGCTTTGGAACGAACGCAGAAAAATTGACTCGATCACCTATGGTAAAACAGTGTAAGAACTCATTGTAAATTTAACAGTTGCATTTTGTATGACTCGCTGTAGAGTGGCAGCCAAGTGCCACTGTGTCATTGAAACTACCAGCAAACTCATTTCTGTCAATTCAAGAGTAGAAACCTGTCAACATTCCTCAACTTTCAAGCAATCATTTCAATTGACGTGCAAAACAAATGTTCTCGTTAAAAATAAAGATTTAGAAGTTTATGGTAGCTTGTCTTTTGTTAGTTTTTGAATTTTTTTAAACTTTTATAAAAAAATATGTTGACCAGTTGCTTGTATCAGCTTTATGGGTCACTTGCTCTCATCACCCTATACAATACAATAGTCGCGGTTTAATGAAGCGAAGGATATAGTGAACAATATTTCATTTTTTCAACGTAAGCTTTGACTTGTTCCAGTCTTCTACCAGGGCAAAATGTGACAAGAATCAACTACGCCCTACATCCCACAGATCACTGAATCTAAATATATGAAAAAACATTGTTGATTTATTCACTTTAGAATTTAAAAAATACTTTGTAACATTTATGAGCAACACTCTCCTTCAAGAGCCATGTAATTAAGAAATCGTGTACCTTATATCTACGTATTTATATCTAGCAATCTATGATACGATAGTGTATCCATACTCATTTACTTAAGATTATTGTTGCTTGGGAAATCTAAAAGACTGAAATCTAATGTTTTTATAGCTTCAAGCTGTTTCACTAAAACATAGCTTGATTTCAATCTGAGATAAATCGAGCCTGTTAGTTAACTATAGCTATACCGTGTATCGTGGCAAAGGAACTTTGAGGGGTTTCGCATTGTGTTAGACTGGTTAACCAAAAACCTTCCTTCTCTTCATTCTTTTGTCTTACTTTAAATTAACCCTGGACTGATTGCTCAATTGACTCGGTTGCGAAGCCTGAGCAGCTGTTATCTGTTTGATGATGAGTATAAAGAATGATGTGCACTACCAACGTGGTCCCAGTTCCTATTCTAAAGAATGTAAGTATACAGAGTTTTAGATCGCATGTGCTCTGTATGCTTCTAACTGTCTTTAAAGCCACAAGCGTTAAGCTATTCGGTACTAATTGACTATATTTTATGTGGAAAATTGAAAATGTATGTTAAATAGGACCGAACCAGCGACACACGACTCATGACTGGGGTTTAGGTAGATTGAACTGATTGTGTGCTTCACCTATCGTATGTGTTACACGCCCCATTTTAGCATGCATGGCCGTAGCTAGATTACAATTTAGTTGGGGCAAAATAGTACATGCTTTCTTAAAACATACATTTTTTAGTCAGAAATTATTAGAGAGGGCAATGTCTTCTCTACATGAAGCTTGTCATGGCTCTGATTAACGAATGGAGTTATTTTTGTTCAAGTATAACCCTGACAACTTTATAACTTGACCTAACATTTAGAGTTAATATTATTCGCCATATCACCTAAGAAAATATTTCAATATCTCAGACAACAAATAAAACAAGTTAACTGAAAAAAAAAACTGTTTGTTTGATTTATAACAATGAAACTTACATATATACATACAGGTAACCAACCAATCAAAGTAGAGTGGTTAAGTGTGTGCTCGTAAGATGTAGAGACTATTGAAATTTGTCACATAAAATAAAACAACCAATGAATGTGCAACACCAACAATCAAAGTTCGGGTGCTTTTGATAAATGTATTTATTGATGAAATCTCTTTCCGCGTATCTGACACTGACGGCCTTCCATTCTTTTCTAATAATTGTCAATGGGACCATTTTAAAAAGAGTTTTTATGGGTTTTTAAAAGCGGAAATTAAGAGAAAACACAAGGTGACGATCGTAACATTAATAGTAACAATTTTTAGGTTCAAAACTTGCATGACAAGCAGAAAATAGTTATTATATTCCTTTTTTACTGTAAATGAATTAAATATGTATCTTTAATCCATATAAAGACAATACTATTGCAGCCCAAAAACTGTTTGAACTTTCTGAGCTCAGAAAGCTGTTTTATAACTTTCAAACAGCTGAAAACGGAAACAGATTTAGTTTTATTTAATTTTATTGTCATTTTATTGCTAAAGGAAAAATTCGATAAACTGATTTTTACGATCTGTGTTGTTTTCAGAAATGCTCGTGGGGTTCGAGTCAAGTTTTGCTGCGATTGTTCTCATTTGGTCCCTAAATGGTATGATATTTTTACCAACAGTTTGCTTTTCTTGTGAAAAGACCGTGACAGTTATCAACTGTATATAACGATAAAGGAGATTTTTCCCATCATTCCTTAGTTGATCTCATCACATCCTCACAATTGAAATATATTTGGTTTATAATGGACGGTATGTTCTTGAAATGGCTTTCCTAAGGTTATAGAACAAAATTTTGCATTGAGCTGGATTTCCTGCATGAACTCGATGAATTACCTTACTTAGTCCAGAGTTTGTAGAAAGAATCTCCTTCTATGCTTAGTCTACTGGATAAGAAGGCACCTGCTGTGCTATGGATAAGAAGTCTCTCTACAAAACTTGAAAGTTGAAAGCTTTTCCATTGCACTTTACTTTCATTGCATGTCTTTGAGTATACTGATTTCAATAATTGTTAAATTAATTTCAGGAACGAAGGGGCAACAACACCGAGGCTTTCGAGGTTAGGCACAATGTAAATTCATTTGTAGCATTATGTATATTTTAGTTATTGAATAGTTTTGAAAAAAGCTCAAAAAGCTTACATGGTTACAATTATAAAACTCTGATCCCCACCGCCTTCAAAATAACAATGTCTGCTCTTATAATATAAGGATAAATATTTATCATGTGAAGTTGTTTTTCAGCAGGAAGATTTCAAAAATCTAACTATTGAAATTATAGTTCATTCCCTGCTTATGTTAGAAAAATTTTAACAATATTCTACAAAAAGTTGTTTTAAGATAATTTTACTATCTTGACATTAGTAGCAATAGATATCAAGGTGGTTGAGTGATGCATTTAGAAACCAGTCCTATAAGAAAAAACTTAAATCAAGAAAGACTACTCAAAGTAAAACTGTTATCTTTATGTAAAAATAACTGGTGTAACAAATGGCGCCGTTATTCAACTTATTAATTTAGTTAAACGTCCATTAGTTACACCTGCTTGAAGTAACAATATAAAATCAAATATTATAACAATTAGATTTTATTTGCTTTTCTATTTAAAAACCAGTCTTTTGCCAAAAAGAAAAAAAAACAGAGGCGACGTCGGATTTCGGATCCCAAATTGTGGTCTGCGGATTCTTGTCAGTGGGGTCTGGATTCCGTGCGGTGCATGGATCCGTGATTCCATAAACCTAAACTTTGCTGGGATCCGAATCCCTTTTCATGGGCTGAATCTCCGTCTACATAATTAATAATTAGTAGCGGTCTTATCAGCTCTTTACACATATGCCCATTAACACCTTTACCTTAATATGTATTTAACTCCCTATTCTAGTATGTAAAGATGATTATCGGGACTGCGGGATGTGGTTAAGGGCTGGAATGTGCAACACACCTGCTTTCAGACAGTTTATAAGCAACGGTTGTGCAAAGACGTGTGGGTTATGTTCAGGTACGTTATATTATTTTTCACTTTTAACAAGTAATGACTCGTCTCAAATACTGAAGGATCTGATCTATCAATTGTGTATAAAGGAAATCGAGTTCACTATCATAATGATCAGCGGTTTGAACCATTAGAATTCAGTTCCAGTTCTGGTGCTATTTTCAGCTTCTATAATTTAGAATCTATATGCAGTGTGTATAAAAGAAATTTTATTAAGTGTGTTTTAGTAAAAATTATCTAGGTCTTTTAGTTTTGATCCAGGAAATACTATTGCAAAGGCTTGAAATAGATGACACAAAATGGAGCAAAAACGAAATATCTGTTTTATTCGAATCGCAACAACCCGGCGGTTTGTGGGATAGACCAGTCAGATACAGGCTAAGATTTTAATGAAGTACTCGCTAGAATAAGGTTGAATTTGACTTGTACTATTTAATCCCTGTCTGCAAAGAATTTAAGTTTATTTGCCGAATCGCAAAGGTATCGAAAAAATCCCCTAAATAGAATTTAAGTTAACAATTGTTTAACTGTTTTTAAAAAACAGTTAAAGTTTCTTAATGAATGTAATTTCTACTATTTATTGATTGCAACGATAATGATGATGAGGATAAATGTAATAATGATATGGATGATTTTTAGTGACTTTAATTATTTTGTTGATCCATTTGGTGATGGAAAGCAAACTGATGGTTATTGGTTCATGGTGATGATTTAGCTGTAATCATAAAGAGCTGTGTAATGGAAATTCACTAAAAACACTTTACTGGCTGTTCAATTAAGAGCTCGGACATCTAGTCAAACTTTATTTTATGTTGTTTTAGTTAATGTTTGTTTTCCAAAACTACCTATAGATGAGCTGTTGAACCCATCTCCAAACCAACTACAAACTGCAGATTGGTCGAACAGTAACCAGCAAACCAGACTGGAACCAGAAGGAAAAATACATCCCCATTTACCACAAAACAAAATAAAAGCAGAGCTGCTATCGAAGCAATATCCTCTAAATTCTGTAGAAGGCGGCTTTTCACAAACAAACACGAAGTTACTTTTGCCAAAGTTGAAACAAAAGTTCCATGAACAAAACAAGAAGCCTTCAAACGATTTGAGCCTCGTATATGTGATATCTGATAATGCCACTGTGAACTCAACCAGTAATAACACAACCACAACTGAACAAGACAGTAAGTCGTCGCCTAGCTATATAAATAATTCCTATAAACTTAATTTTTTGGCTTCAGGAAACCTAAAAGGCAAAATCAAATAACTTCCTATGTTGACGAGTCGTTTCTTGTGAATATTCTACTTCTCCTCCTTTAGAATAAAGTTTAGCTGTGTAGATCTAAATCTAGATCTAGATATAGAATGCGATGCACTTTTTGTTTTAACTAATGTCCTTTGAACATATATATAAACGATAATCATACGAAGGAATTATGGGTAGAAAAGGGACGGGTTCCGGTTTGCGCTCTACTTAATATGCGAATGAATATATTTTAACAAAACTAAGCATATAAAATTGTCTAAGTACAGTTTGCGAACATTTGCTAGGGTGTCCGTCCAATCCATTTCGCGAACAGCAGGCATGGCCACAGATCTCACATGTATATCCCCATGCTACTGCTTTTACAGCAGTCTTTCTCGTTGCTCTTTTTTCATCAGCTTTGTCATTCAGCTTTGTGTCTTCTGCTCGTTGTACCTCGACTACACATAGTCCTCACAGTTAACCGCAATTGATTCCAAGTTGTCGGTTGGCAGACCAATAGCAAGAATGTCTCTGTTGCAGACATTCCTGAAGTGTAACTCAGGTCTATACCAACGGAACTTGACCTAAACTCCAGGTTCCCATACAACGGGCTCTTAGGAAATCAACCATCTTCCTTTCGGTTGACATGTCCCTGCCATCTTAGTCTACTGTTCTTTCAAGTACGACACCGTTGGAGATCTTATCCGTACATAAGGAACAGGTTATAGCGAAGGCACATCATGTAGGTGTGCAAGCGCTTCTTTTGTCCAGCATAGGTACTCCAGGACTCGCTACCGTAAAGTAAGGTACTCACGATGCAGCCATGCAGGTGCTGGGTGGCTGGTTTATTTATCTCCCACACTCAAGCGGAATGCTTGGCCATGTTTCGGCACCCTTTCCTATTTCTTTCCTGGGTAGAGCATCCTTGTAAGTGATTGTAGATTGTACAATATCCAGGATTTAGGGTAAGCATAGCTTTTAAGCCTTGGCATACGACTTTCGTATTCTTCAGGATAATGCTGAAGCTGAAGTCTCTCGGTTAATAAGGTTATGGAATTTTTCTTCACTGTGGGCAACAAGGGAATTCTCGGCAAATAGTACAGTAGTACTTCGTGAGCTTTGGACTTTGCTTAAAGGCATGCAGGGTTTGAAGACGGTTTTTAGTTGGATCGAGTACGAACAGGATACCTTCGTCAACTGACCGTTAGAAACGCGTTTTTTAGGGGGACAAAAAAATGTTAAAAACTGTTGGAGAAAATACACAGCTATAATTCATGCCACTGTTTACACCGGATGCCTCGAATGATACCAACACCATATTGTACATGCAGTCCCCGTGACTTACTATGAAAGAACTTGATGAAACATAGCAGTTTAGGAGGGTAATGACAGTATCTTGAAAAATTAATTTCTATCATAGAGATATCTATCAATAGATAGTCTTAGTATTACATAGTAATCAATATTTTTTGTAGTATAATCCATAAATTTGTTAATTGTAACGCGCCAGTTAATTTTTTTTATTGATCTCTGCGCGATCTAAACCATGTGAAACATTAAAGACTGTCGGGCTGTAATCTAGGCCAAAATATTTAAGTCAACTAATACGATAAACCAAATGTTTTCAAATTTAAAGGCAAGTAACCGTGCTGTATTAATACTTTTGTTTCTTTAACAGATTGTACCGATATTTTTCTCAAGTGTGGCAAATGGAAAGAAGAAAAGTTGTGCCAAGATTTGAAATTAAGGGAATATTTAAAATATGGATGCGCTAAGACATGTAGATTTTGCAGTAAGTAATGCAAATTTTTCTATTTTTTTACCCATACAAGTTACACAACTTCTTTGTGTACAAACAGTTTAAATTAGCACGTTGTGGCTTGATATCATGGATGTTAACATTTGTGCGTTATACAGATTGCCGTGACACGTACCGCGAATCCCCTTACTGTGCAGAATGGAAAATCAAGGGATTCTGTAGCACCTACTTAAATCAGATGGACAACTACTGCCCAAAGACGTGTCTATTATGTGGTAATTTTGCTTTAAATAACGTAGTTCAGTGTTTTTGGTAACTTTTTGGAAAAAAAGACCGGCTTTAATATTAGATCTTTATTGCCAGTGTCAATACCCGATGCCATTTTATTTGCATGGAAATAATAATGTCTGCAGACCTAAAAAGATCCTTTCACAAATGTGTATGAGCTTTTTTTTGTATCTCACACCTTTGTGAAAGGACCTTTTTAGGTCCACAGACAATATTGTTTCCATGCAAATAATTGACATCAGGTGTTCTTATTAAACACTTCAGATTTACTAATATACTAATATAATATATACTAATATAATATATAATCTCTTTGGTGCTTCTACGTTCATATGTTCTTATTAAGTTTTACAATGCGCAAATTGAAATCTAAAAATAGTAATTTTTTTATACAACAGTTACGCCTTTTCGTACATGGAAATGATAGTTTAATAATGGGCTTTATGTGTGACCGATTTCATCTTGTTTAGTCAGTTTTGCCTTCCAATACTTTGTTGAAATATTTCAATTACTTTTCTTTGCGATCTTTTCCTTTCAAGGTGATTCTCTCGCTCCTCCAACCAGTGGTCAAAAACCCTTGCCCATCCCTTCTGGGGGTTCATTGAACGACACGGGATCAAGTGTAAAAAATGATAACCGAATGGAGAACACTCGACCTTTCAAAGCTGAGAAACCATTAACAATTCTGTTTAAAGAAAAGCAACAGCAGCCAATGATACAACTTTTACCAAATGGGCGCCAAATGAAAGGCAAAAAAAAACCACTTTTCAGTGTTGTTGTTTTTGGCAGAAAGCGAAGCAGACCTGCTTTCAAACCTACAGAGACTTCACAAACGTCTCAGCGTGCGGAAGACGTCGTAAAAAGCAACTCGATAAACGATGCAGAAAATATTTCAGCTAATTTTCAGATCTTTAATAGAAGTTCAGATTTCAATCTCGCTAGTAATGACCAGGCTGATACGATAGAAAATAATCCAACCTCGGACGAGTTTAACGAACAAGGCAGAGTGACAACAACAACAGCGCAAGAAACACATCAAGGCCAAAAGGTAAAGAAACTTAAAATTTTTCTGGCGAGGTAATTAATAATATTCCATGATTAGTAGTTTAGTTTTATTGGTTTTGGCGCACATCCTCATTGAAAATTGCGAAGCAACTGTCGCCCATTTTTTTTTGTCGACGTTCAAATTTACCACTCATGATTGTGCTCACGCGCCGTTGCCATGGAGACTTGAAATTAACTTAAGTTGAAATTAACAAAACCCCTAAAATTCAAATTACTAATACGTATACCTTTTGTTCTAAATATCTCTCTGCAATGAGAAAATAAAATGTGTCTACAATACCAGTTGAATTGTTTTGCATGTTAGCAAGCCAAAAACGGTCGTCCTATAATTGAACAGATAGATCATCATCTCAGCGCTACTGTAAAGTTCCTCAAAACATATTTTCGTTGCCATCAGACGGAATAAAACACTTTTAATGAGAGAATTGATTAATTCCTTTGTCTCAAACATCAAAAGGGCAGTTCCGCCATTTTTCTCTATAGCTGAGGAAACAGTCCAGCTCTTTGCAAGACATCTTGTTCTCCTGCTAACTTCTCTTATATAGAATAAACTTAGTTTCCAACTATTTTGCGAAGTTAAAGACCGAGAAAAAAAGAAATCAAATGGCATATTGCTCTTGAAGTTGCCTTCTTACATAATAAAAGAAGGCTAAAATCCGCCTTGTTTAGGTTAAGAAAAACGGAAAAATTATCTACCCGCAACTGAGATTAAGTTTTTAGCCAAACAGATTTCATGCAGTTCTTGATAGTATACCAATAACTTTCTATTAAAACAGACCAAAGTTAAAGACTACATTAGAAATATCTTAATGTTTTAACATTAAAATGTCTTACTCACTTTTTCTTTGAAGGTCACGTTTAGCAACAACCCGTACTCAGATCCAACAAGGAAGCCCCAGGGGATGGAGGTTGGGTCTGATTTCTATATCCAGCATTATTCTAAAGACCCGTATGTTGCGGCCTCCCAACAGTTTGAGCAAGACCAAAACATGGCTGAAACTGGCGAGAAGTTCGCGTTCAGCCGTAGTCACTTTCAACACGGCAAAAAACGATCATTTACAAACAAAGCAAGTCAAAAAACACAACGTGGCAATCATTTACATCTTCAGCAAAAAGCAAAAATAAATACCTAGATAAACATAAGGCATCACACACTATATATGTTAATAATTTAAAAAGGCTTGTAATATATTTTCAGAGTAAATGCTACAATATCTATTCTTGATAAAACTGAAAATTCCCACAAAAGTAAAACACCATCGCCAACGAGCAAGGTAAACTTGAATTCCTACTGAGGGTGGGAAATTCCGACCAAAACAAAACAATTCTAAGGGTAATCTGTAATTACTATATGCAACAGCGGCGAAAACTCTTCTCTTTTCATGAACAAGTGCGCGTGAGATTAAAGTCTGAAGTAAGCAGAAACTCAGTATAGAATGTAAATAATAAACAAGAGAAGAAAATTGTCAAGTTCTTATCGCAAGGTCTATCTCTTCTGTTGTTATTTATTTCTGTAATAGAACAAGAAATAATTTGGGAAAAACTGCTTTCGCTAATACCGTAGTCATATCTTTACTGTAACCTTTTATTTATTTTTCATTTTGGCAACCATGAATGACGTTGTAGCTTGGTTCCAGCTAGCTGGGATCTAAACTTATGTATTGAAAAGTCAATTATTGCGCATCCAAAACACTGGAAGCAAATCATAACCTGCAAAATTAATTTAAAATATCACAAAGTCAAACAAACAAACAAACAAACAAACAAAAAAGCAATCAACACCCCATGCAAATATTCAGTTCTGTTTATTTCATGTTATATAAAACACCCACAGTTTATAGTAATTTCATTGAAGTATTAGATAAAACATTCCTAGTTGAATATTTTGTGTTTCATATCATTGTTAAATTGAATAAATACACATAGTTACAGAATAAAAGTTAGTTCAAACCTCTACAATAATACCAAGGTAGACCGTAAGAACAAATATTTTAACATTAAAGAGCACGATATTACCGCTGGTGAAGACCTTTTTTGAGCGAGATACCCAAACTAGCCCCTGATCTGTACAACTTGATTCCTAATCCATACAAAATGTTTTTTTTTTATTTCCTGGGCTCATGAAGATGTTTTCTTCGTTTCAGAGTGATCTGTGAGTCCCGGGACTTGTGGTAAGTCTTAGCATTTCAACCAGGGGTATTGTGAGGAAAAGAGCTGTCTAATCACAGTAAAAGTTTTAGTTTTTGGTCATCTCGGTTGTGATCCAGCTCAGAAAATGTTTGATGTTCGCATATACACCATAAGCGCGCGGAGCCGCACATCCATATCCCCAGCTAGAGATTCCTTGTAGATAAAATAACCCCCGTGACTCACAAACAAGGGGTCCCCCAGAATCCCCCTGGCAAGCATCCACACCACCTTTTTCTAGTCCAGCACATATCATTGTCTTATCAATAGTCGCACTTCCGTAGGACTTTATACAGCTGAAAAATAACAATGGAAAAACAAAATTTATTAGTGTCATTTTCTTCCGCGTTATACAGACGTTTTTTACAAAAGCAAAATAAATGCTATAACTTACTTTTTTTAAAAAAAAGACATTAAAAGTATGGGAAGGATAAAAGAAACGGAAGACCTTTTTGTGTTTCCAAATATTCTGCTCTTGCCTGTATTTGCAGTTACTTATCTGATGCTTTAGAGTAAGGTTCAATTAATTCTTCCGTTCGTGACTTACTAATGAATCTTGTACGCTGTTTCACATGGCATTAAATTGAACAAACTTCACAGCGAAGCGTATTTTTATCTACCAATTGCAGCCAGCTCCTTGTAATGAGGTTCACTGGCTGGGACCAACGATTAAACGTCCTTGTTCACCGACGGTGAGAAAAAGGAAGGGTCATACAAATGTTCAGTCCTCGTAAAGACCGGTAATCGAACCTTCTTGTTTGCCAGTCCGAGATCTTACGAACAGACCAAGCTTGCAAGCATATTACTAACATGGAGAAAGTAATTTGTTCAAGTAAACACAGTCATATCCTATTGTTTCAAATCATGTTAACAAGAATAAATTACTAGCTAATTAATGGAACGTCGTGGGCAATTGATTCAATTTTAGGATTGTTAGTGAATATCAGATCTATAAAAGAAATATACCAGCTTAATCCAAGTATTAGTGGGTACTGCCGTAGTTTGACAGTGTTCTTCAAACCCTATAATTAGTGCACTTTGTTTCACTGGTTTATAAAAATCACTCTAAAAATGCAAAAAATATCGAACTGTGAAAGTAGCAGGAACATGTAAAACTTTGAAGCGTCGTTTGTTTTTTAAATAAGTCAAATATCGGGCTAAATACAAACCTTTTCTGGCTAACGACTGGAACCGTAGCTTGCATGAGAACGTCTGGTCTAGGCCCTGAAGCCTGAAGAGTACCCCAACCTGTGATAAAGCATCTTTTACCCGCTGCTGGCCGAGGAACAGCACGTGGCAGACATGCTGGGCTAACATATCTGAAAAACAAATTATTATTTTCATTCCTTAGGCCTAAACATTAAATACAGAAAATATTGCCCCAAAATACCTCCCGGAAATTCTTTCAAAAATATATAAAAGCTTTTTCTTTTCCAGCAATCTCTTATACATTTCTTAATACCTTGATAGCAAAGAGCAATCACGCTATTTAGTCGAGTTTGCAATGAGCAAAATCAATAAATGCCATCGATGAAGCCAAGAGGCCGTCATGTTTGGTATGTTTATTTTTTTATCAACTGCCCGTATATACCATAATTCATTTCCTCGCGTGTATGTTCTTCGCAATTGTTATGCACAGTTTTTTGTAACAACGTATTATTTTTTTTCTGAATATTAAAAGTTTGTTTTATAATTATTTGCTTGATATTTACAGTTTCTAGATCCCAAAAGTTTAAATTTAACTTATATTAATTGTAAAATCAAAGTACAAAAACAAGATTTTTTAGAGAGTAAAATGAAATGGGATTTTCAAAATGAAGCAAAGACACACCTGTACTAAAAAGTTATTATAATTGAATCATCGTCAGACATGCTAAAAACAAATCATCGCTCCTATCACGGAGGGATGGATAAACGAGTGAGCTCTCCGGTACACAAAGCCTTAAGAATTTGATTTACTATATGACCATATAGCTGCCCGCTCATATATATACTACTTCACGGCACTAATTGAGGTTTTAAATTTTCATCATGTTTCAAAAGCTGATGTTATAAAGCTAAAGGAAAACTAATATTTTGGTTTAATTTAAGAAGATGAAAAGGCTTTGGAAGGGCCAAATGGATCTAAAACACGGCGTATAACTGTATTGTTATTGTTATTATATATATGGCAAACAATAAACTTGTGTATAAAAGGAAGAAATCAAAATAAATGTTTACTTACTTTCCTAAAAGAGGCAATTTGTTAAGTTTTAGTAACGCGATGTCGTTACTTAACCTTGTTGGTGTGTATAGTGGATGAATAATTAGTTTGGATAAAGAGAAATCTTGCTCAGTCCCCATTGGTGTACCTTGACGACGATATGCACCAAGCCTGAACAAGAGGGTCGAGTTTTAGAAGATGATCCGTAAAAATATTTAAAACTATCCATTTAATTTAAGGAGCTACTAGATCTGCGCGTCGGAGATTGTTGACAATAATGAACCCAGTCATGACGACCGCAGTAGTCTTTGTAGTAGATAGGGAAAAAATAATATATTGGCCGTTACTCTTTTTTTTTTATCTAAAAATGAAGAACACATTAAAAGTTTTTGTGCAAGATAGAGGTTATCAAGGCAGAGACATGCTCAAATGAAGAAATTATTTGGATCTTAAAGACGTTGCCTTTGCACTTTTGTAATTTACTGTGCTGATAATGTAGTCGGGTCTTTGATACTGTTTTTGCTAGCACGCCTAAATAGAGTTTAGGGTGGCGTGGTTTCGAGCGAGTGGAAAGATTGCAATTTTTTTCGAATGAGTATATTAGGAAAAAATAATGAACAGTTTGTTAATATTATATCTGTTAACTTCAAAATCAAAGCTATGAAGCTAGGATGTCAATTTCACTTTTCTCACACAGTTGTTCTTCGATCGGGTCCCCCCACAGTAGATAATTAATAAACGACAGCAAATGTGTAATGGGCCTGAGGAATGTGGTTGAAAAACACAAACATAGTAATAAAAACTTGCAATCAGTTTTATTCGTGGTAGATTTAAGGTTTAATACCCGCTATTAATGTAATCTTAAAACTCATTTTAGTGGCAGCAAGTATTAAGTGCTTGCACCCTAAGCGGTCTATCCTTGCAATTCTCTTATAGCAGGAAAGACTGTCCAAGGCCACGTCAAGATACAAAAGCAAACTCCAGATGAAGGCAAAGCTAAATTAAAGCTTTAAACCAATTAATTCTATGCAAATGTTTCAGACTTAAAAACTGTTAATTTCATGTTGGTAGTGTGACAATTTAAGAGAGAGCTAAAAAAAAATTAGATATACATCAAGTTGAAATTAGCTACCTTCGACCTACCTAACATTTATGGTAGATTGTGAAATAACACAATGAGCAGCGGTAACTACCCATTGCAAAGAAATCAAAGTTCCCCCACAGTACTGTACTTTGGATGGATTAAGCAACATAGCTTGCCATGGCCAATCACCGTGATGAGCTTGACTTCCACCAACGATCCTGGTTTTATGTCGTACTCCACACCTGACTGCAATGTAAGTAGCAAATTTTGATTTTTACCCTAACGATTAGGCGTCCAAAAGCTCCCATCCTGAAAATAGCCATCCGTTGTTCTAATATCTTGGTTAATATTTTTTTTAAAAGGTAAAATAACGACACTACTAAACCGAAAGGGCTCTCTTGACTATAGAACAAGAGAAATAGCAACGAACGTAAATTTTGTAGGCGTTTCTACAATGTCAATACAATGTTTAATTTTGACCTTAAGTCTCCTAAATATCTTGCAAGGGAATCTTCTCCATACTAATTACTTGAGTCTTTGAGTACTTTTGGCGAATCATTAACTATAACAAGTGCAAATTGCAGCCAAAACGTGTACGACACACATCACTCTGAATTCTCAATAAAAGCAACCAAAATTTAAATTTATTCTTTACCATAGAAAGAATCCAAGTTAGCTAGTATGACAAATCTCAGAATGTGTAGCAAATCAGATGGTAAAGCAACAGTTAGCTTTGGTTTTACAATGGTTTTTAACAGTTGTTTTATGATTATTCGAACAGATAAATTTGTTTGCTTCCTATCAGCAAAAAATACACAACTGACCTTGACCAGAAATAACACTTGTCGCTGGAAGAGTTGGAGGCGTGACACGTGAGTACTGGGTAGGTAGATGTGCCTTTGATGGCGACGGGGCTGCTTGGTGCATTACTAAATATATTGAAGTGTAATAGGTTAGGGATTCACTTTCAGGGTTTTACTCACGGTGATTGTTCTCAGAAATGTACCTTTATACCTCGCCTGGAATAAACATATCGCAAGTGTTGCTAGAAAGATATCAAAGTCAATTGGGGTTATCCACAAATCAAGTTTTTTCCTTCCTGTAGCCTCATTACGAACACTATATTTCAGTTTAATTTACCCTTATATGGTATACTGTGTATCAGTATGGGCATCTACATACCCTACAACCTTAAATAGAATTTTAATTCTTCAAAAGAGAGTCGTTAGAATTATTTCCAAAACACCTTTAGATGCTCATACTGATCCTATTTTCAAAGATCTTGAAATATTAAAATTTCTTGAGATTTATGTTTCATATTAGCAAGTTTATGTATCTCTATAAGAAAGGCCTTCTTCCAAACATATTTGACGGAATGTTTACTGTGACAAGTGACATT
>JAOEHV020104194.1:0-15277 GCA_025447995.2 Isaurus tuberculatus
TGCATTTCATACCAACAGGAAAATATTTACATTCTTTGTCACTGTCACTTACAGTTCAGCTCCGCCGAATGTAAATATATTAAGTTGTCTCTAAGCAACAAAAAACTTTAAATCCAGTACTTTCCCTCACAAAAACACAGGCCGCCTGACCACCAACAAGCTAACGTCCTCAAAATACCTTGTCGTCAGTGAATTACCTTGGCGAAACCGTTCAATCATTTCTCATAAAAAAAAAGAACACGCCAGAAACAGAATTACTCTAAAGCCTCAAATGTTTCCTGCTCTACTTGCACTGATGATTTTTAAAGCGTTTCCACCCGGGGTTGATTAAATCACATTTTTTATGTATACTCGCATAAAAACGTTTTAATAAGTTTGAAATCCAACACCGGCTTTGAAAATAGTTTGAGCCTGAAATTTTTTAAGAGTTAAGAACATTGAGACAATGCAATTTTTTTCATATACGTTACTTGCACGGGGCTTTTATAATAATAATAAGTCGCACTTTCATTAATTTGTTCTGCAAGATCGCCAACATGATAAGAAATCTTAAATTATACATTGAAAGTTGGTTACCTTGTTGTTTTTTATTAGTGATGCACGTGAAAAATCTATAACTGAAACGTTCTTCTAAGAAAATTTCAAATATCCCATGCATGTGACCTACATACTCATGCAGATAAAAGGGCACACAGTAACAAAACTTTTACAAGCTTCGAATTTTTCCTTTAAAAAAAAAAAGGCATGAACGTCAAAATTTTCCATTACTAGCTAATTTCTCCCTGTTGGTAACACACAAAACGTTTTGGTGCCAAACGAACGCACTTTTAACTTGCAGTTACTCTAGTTTATCTTTATTCGATATCGGTGGTCAATAAAGGCGGCGTGGTTGGCGTAGCTGGAAAGATCTTTGCCGTCTAACCACAAGGTCCCAGGTTCGATTCCTCGGCTCTGCCGAAATTTGAAAATTTGTGTGATCTTCTTTTCCGCCAATTTTCCATGCTTACGAGGTCCCGTCCAGGGGGTGCGAAAGACTCGCATCCGCTTAACTTTATAGAGAAACCGGAAATAAGTGCCAGCTCCGAAAGGCCACTTGGCTCATACGAGGATTTAGTTTTTATCTCCATAATTTATGGCATAAATAATCTTGCAAAAAAACTCATTAACCGTCTCCCCTTTCTTTCCGCACTAATAACGAACCCCTCTCCCCTCTCCCGAAAAAAAATTCTTAGTTTAAAAAGTAAATCATTAGTAATTAGTGGTTATATTATAATAAATTTATGAGTTTAATAATAATAATGTAATCATCATCATCATCATCATCATAATCATATAAGTGATTTATATAGCACTTAATTCATAAGCTCTAAGCGCTTTACAATAAATATGAAGTACTAAAATACTAATACAGATTAAAAGCAAGTTTGAAAAGGTGAGTTTTGAGCTGAGACTTAAAGGCTGACAAAATATGTATAGATCTAATGTTTTCAGCTGAGAATTCCAAAGATAAGGAGCGTAGACTGTATAAGAGCGATAGCCATAAGTTTTAGTTTTAAAATTTACAGTTTCCAGTCTTACTGCTTTAAATGACGAGCGTAATATCTCTTTGGTGTGACTACACATGTAAAAGTTCTCTATGATAGATTGGGGCCATATCATGTAAGCATTTTTAAAAAAGTTAGTAGGTTAATTTTTTTAACATAATCCTGTACTCAACAGGAAATTGGCCTTTTTGCGCCTTGCTGTATTATTCCTGGATAGAGTGCTTAGCTTTTCAACTCTCTCAAAGTAAGAATATTTGTTTTCGAAGCAAAGTCAGAGTGCAGTATACACTAAATAAGTTTTTGTTGTTGTTGTTGAGGTTGTTGCTGTTTTTATTTATTTATTTATTTATTTATTTATTTATTTATTTATTTATTTATTTATTTGTTTGTTTGTTTGTTTGTTTGTTTGTTTATTTATTTATTTATTTATTTATTTATTTATTTGTTTGTTTGTTTGTTTATTCATTCATTCATTTATTTATTTATTTATTTATTTATTTATTTATTTATTTATTATTTTTTTGGTGAGGGGAATGCCGAATGGGGGAGGAGGCGGAGTTTTAAGATTAGTATCTTATGCCTAAAGTTTAAATTTGAAATATATTCAAACTTTTTTGCCTATCCCGATGCACAGCAACAGATTTTGCTACGGAGATCGCGAGCAGTAAGAGTAAAAGCATTTTGTTGCTCCCTTATGTTTTAAAATGAAAATCATCGGCCTTTTTGAGTCTTTTAAACTGGACTATTCTTTTTAGGCGAAGGTGAACAATAACTTAGATTATGAACAATCACGTGCTTGGAAGTGAACTTTTGCTGTCCTGGAAGCACCCTATGAAGTCCATTGATTCCCTACAGATTGCTCACTAATTCTGGTAAAATCACTAGTCATGTGATAATCAAACAGTTCCACAAAATAACTGAAGCTTGAATTGAAAACGCTTGTCTCGCGTTTTAAATTCATAATTATGCAAATGAATGTTTTTCTTTGGCTGTTTAGTTTTCACTTTACAAACCACCGAAGCGTAAACCATTCCTTCTTGGCTATCGATTAACTTGTTGATCTAAGTTTGAATCCTTTCAGTTCTTTACTTTAACGGTGTACTGTGCAGAAATTAAGGACTTCAACGAGTTAATACAACGAGAAATTGTGTATAGTTGAAGATCCACCAACAAAAATATGGTAGACAAAAAAGACAAGGGAAAAACTGAAGTCGAGAATTCCGACGACGAGACACAAGTAGTTAGTAATGGTAATCCGTTAAAAGATACAAAATCGTTGATTCAAACAGCTGTGTGTTTTGCCGGCTTTGGTCTTTTACTTCATTCCGGTTTCTTCATAATCGTTTCGGGCGCTCAAGACATTCTAGCCGGTACAAGTATTCCAACTACAGCCCTTCTGGTATCACATGTCGGTCCAATGGTTCTCGTTGTGACAGCCGCTCCGTGGTTCATGCATAAGTTTTCTTACTTTAGCAGAATTATGGCCGTATTTCTTTTTATTTCAGTTGGTCTTTTGTTAATCATATTTGTCGATGGTGTACCTGGGAAGCTATGTGGAGTGGGTTCATATGCTGTCGCTCATGGTCTTGGGGAAATTACGATCTTAGCCCTTGGAGCATTCTACGGCGAAATTGCGCTCTCCGCTTTTTCTGCGGGAAGCGGGATCGGTATTCTACTAGGACCTCTTTATTACACAGGTAAGGATATACGAGAAATAACGTCTGTATAACTCGATTAATCTTTATTATAAACGCCATAGATATTCAACCGTAGGGATGTAAAGGTGTTGTTGCGGGTATTAAATTATTTGTTTTGCATTTTGATTCTCGTGTTCAACTTCGCTTTCAACCGAACTTTTTAGGATGAAATGAAGTTGTAGCGGATTTTTGATTCATTTAAGCTGATTTTATTTAAAAACTCTCATAAACAACACTTTTTTTAAACATTTGTTATATAATAATTATGCACATAAGAAGTCGTTCATCTATTTGTTTAAAGTTATGACCTACCAGTCTGGTAATGAATACAGTTGAAGCGAATCCTTAAAAGGTTACTTTGTACTTATTTATCTACTTCACTTCGTCCATGGCGGGAAATATGGCTGCAAAAAAAAAAAAAGATTAGAAGCTTAAAAACACTTCAGAAATTAACTAGATTCGCACGTGTCACTTCCGCCATTCCGGTGCAACCATTTAGGAACTGAACTATGATATGAACGTACAAATATACTTACTTTATCTACTGTCATCGCAGGCTATATGAATTACTACAGTTATACTGCAATATTGTTGCTTTCACTTGTTACCGCTGTATCAACTATTCTAGATTCGGAAGTTACAACGGTTGCGTGTTCGACCAAGCCACAAAAATTTTAAACGGGCAAGCAAATGCCAAAACGCTTTTTTTTTTGTTAAAAAGCATGGTCGGTTGGGCAACCAAATTGAATTATTCAATTCCTATTTATGTGATATACTTTCAATCGAAAAATTTTTCTCAGAAAACATAAAAAAACACTGGAAAATTTCAGTTGCAAATAGAAATACCAAGTCTTAATATCTGAATTAGCCCAATTTTGAGTGAAGTTTTGATTGCTTAAGGTAAAAAAAAAAACAAAAAACGAAGGGCTGATAGTCATTTTAAGCCAACATGTCGATTGCATCGCAGTCCAAAGTAACCAATATGTTTCGTAGATTAATACAGGAGTCAATGTTAATCCCTACCCCCACCCCCCGCCCCCACCTCACCCCTTCCAGATTTAAGGGTTAAAATTCTATAGAATTAGTCTATTCATGGTTGGCTAGGATTGATAGTAGAATATTTTTCTACCTATTGTTGGCAAGCTCTATTGTAGCAAGTATTATATTTCCATAGTTTTCAAAGAAATAAAGGCCCCTTTCATGTTTACACTTGACATGTTTGGGTATAAACTTCTGTTATAATTTGATTATTTAAATGATTGTAGAATTGCATATCTACAACTGATGAAAACGATAAATTAGTTTAGAAATAATTTTTTTGTTTTTATCTTTTAAAAAATACAGCCTAAAATTTTTGAAACTCAAAAAATATTTAAGAATAAGTAAAAGACTGTCTGTGATGATGTTTAGAAAAAAATACATTTTTTTTCTTCAAAAATTTATAATACAATATAATATCTGTATTTAATTACATCAGTCTTATATTTTCAAAGACGATCATTAGCCAAAAAACAAAGCCATCAGAGCCAGTAATAGTCCCACTTTCACCGATGGTAACATTTTTTTCATGTCAAATGCTATCGGGGATGGAAACGGAATATTTTGCTTTTAGTATTCAATATTCAAACTTCAATATTCAATTCTCAATATTCATATTCAAACTAAATTTTCAATTATTCAAACTAAATTTTTAAATATTCAAACTAAATTTTCAAATATTCAAACTAATCTAAACTCAATATTCAATATTCAGCTTCCACCCCGGAAATGCTATACACAATATTCGTAGTTTCGCCAAAAATCAACAAGAAAATAATATTGTTAAAAAGGTATCATTTTGTTACATATATAACATCTATCTGATCCTGCCGAAACAATTCAGTTTTAATCATGAACAGTGTCTTTTTTCCTCTAATGTATTTTCTAGTACTAATAATAATATTAATATTAATATTATTATCAATCCTCAAGAATACGAACAAAATATCGCCAATACATTGAAGGTTAATTTGAAATTTTCGCCATAAGGTCGCTCTGTTCAGATTGAAATTCCTGTATCAACAGTCCTGAAGAAGATGGACAAAGTCCTGCATATCGTAAACCTGATTTCCAAATAAAAAAAATGTCAAAGCAATAATGGTACGAACGAAAAGTTTCTTTGACATAACCTGTCATTTATGACATCGAAGTAATGTACACTAAACGCGCGAACAAAAAAAAGGCTTTGAACAGTTTTAGAAAAACCTCTATTATATGCGTCGGCGATTAGAGAAAACGCGTTTTTTAATCAACTCTAGGTTGAAATGTTTAATCGTCGCTGTATAAAATAGAATGAGAAACTGACGTTTCGAGCGTTACTCAGTACTTATTACACTATCTACGGCAATATTGAGATGTTTCAGTCTAGGGTTAAAAAGAAAAAATACGGATTACAGAAAAGACTATTAAAAAGATTTGTTTGTGGATGACTTTGGGCATCGATCGAAGAATCTTGAAGTTAATTTAATTCAGGGTTCATACAAGTTTTTTTGTATTGAAAATCACTAACTTTTCCAAATTTTCCAGGCTATTTTTAAGACTTTTTCCTGACCACTTTACCTCCTAACTTACACTTTAAATGAAGCTAAATATTTGTCAAGTTACACTGCCACAAAAAAATAATTCCTTCATTATTGGTTTCTGTGTTTCTCATTCTCCCTGACTTTTAAAATCTGAACTTAGGTAATTTTCCTGACTTTTCCAGGTTTTCCCGGCCGACCAAAATAAAATTCCCTGACTTCTCTAGGCTTTACCTGACCAAAACAAATTCCCCGACTTTTCCAGGTTTTCCCGACCAAAATCAAATTCCCTGACTTCCAGGTTTTCCCTGACAAAAATCAAATTCCCTGACTTTCCCAGATTTTCCTCGTCCAAAATCAAATTCCCTGACTTTCCCAGATTTTCCTCGACCAAAATCAAATTCCCTGACTTTCCTAGATTTTCCTCGACCAAAATCAAATTCCCTGACTTTCCCAGATTTTCCTCGACCAAAATCAAATTCCCTGACTTTCCCAGGTTTTCCCCGACTAAAATCAAATTCCCTGACTTCCAGATTTTCCCTGACCAAAATCAAATCACTGACTTTCCCAGGTTTTTTTTCCTGACCAAAATCAAGTTCCCTGATTTTCCAGGTTTTCCAGGTCTGTATGAACCCTGCTAATTATAAAAAATTTTATTTAGTTGCTACTGGTTTAACGGTTTTTTTTAAATTCTATCTTGCAGGAATGACAGTTTGGGCGTGCGTCTCACCGATGATCGCACTTACCATAACGGGAATTATTCCACTGTCTTTGTTATTGTTCTATTATCTTTTGGACAAGGATAGTGTAAAGTCACACCAAATAGCCAACACGTACGGCCACACCCATTACCGATCCCTGAACGGGAAAGAGGACGATCCCCCTCAGGATTTAACCTGGGTTGAAAAATGTTCCTCTATGTGGAGAATAATGCCGCTTATCCTTGCGCTCTTTGTTGCATATGTCGCTCAATATGTCACAATTCAGGCAGTGTTTACAACAATTGCTTACACCAATGTTGCGTTCAAACCGAGAGATCACTACGTCTTCTATATCATGTTAAACGGTGGTGGTGAACTTCTTGGACGTTCGTATCTCAGTATAGTCGCTTGTATTAGCCCACTGACTGTGTCCAGAATCGTAATCAAACATACTTGGGTACTTGCCTCAGTACAAGTTGCGATAATGGTGCTTGCTATATGCGAATCTTGGTTCCGGTTTATTGAAAGCGTAGTTGTCGTAATGTGCTTGTCATTTATTGTCGGCCTTTTATCGGGGATAATTTTTGTGAACTCCGTGTGTGTCGTACCAGATATAGTTGAACCAAGATTTAGAGAATTTTCTCTGGGTGTAATTAGCATTGGGGAGTCCCTTGGTGCATTAACTGCCAGTTTTATCGGATTGTTTGCTGAGCCTAAACTAAGACAGCACTGTGAAAAGACCAAATCCTTACACAAGTCGCTATGTTTTACACGTTATGAAAAATCACAGTGGGGACAAACTGTTTGCAGTAGAGATAGATAATGTTTTACACCTTTTCTGTAATGTCCTTGCTAGGATTCCACTTTGGAAAACCGGTCGCTCCCACAAAACGTCTGCTGAAGTACGGCAAGTACTGGAAAGGTCAGACGCGTAATTTAAAACTCAATTGCAAAGGTTAAAAAACTTACGATCCACTCGTAATGCACCAATCCAACGTTTGCAAACAATCCCAAGAGACACAATTGACAAAAGACAAAGCGACCATGTTGGTGCCCTGAACAAAGGAAATCACCAAAATTCTTTTGTCGGGGCTACACCAACATGGCTACTATGACGTCACACGGAAACCGAGAATTAATTCCCCGCGGGTATTTGAACTTTTGGATTACCCTTAGCTTGTTCAAACGGACCGCCATCAGCAAATTCAGTGGTCAAATGTTCCCATCCCGGGACAAAGTAACAAAAGTTTTGAAAGTCAGATTCTCTTTTGTTGTCGGAAATTTTCAACGCTGATTTAGAAGTTTTTACTCATCAAAATTAAACAGTTGTAGCATAAAGCTTACTGCTAAGTATTTGTTTTGCATTAAATAAAGTGCCACGCATACATGCATTTACTTTTCTCCAAGACTGTGTGAACAGATGTAAACTACAAGATGGTATCGAGACTACATTGTACTTGTTCAAATGCCCGGCCCTTCCACTCCATTGAATTTAAATTCCCGTCCCCCACGGCTCTAAAAAAGTTCAAATTCCCTACCCCCGGGAATATGTGCCTGTCAAATGCCCGGGGGTTTCCTAGGGGGGGATGTTGAATTTCAAATTGATCGGTGCGTAAGTAGTGAAAAGAACTATCGTTTTAAGCGTGAGTCACTTAAGCTTAGTTTTCACTAGCGACGCAAGCACAAGAGCAAACACAAACGCAAGCATAACAGCTCTTATTTCACCGTAAAAATGGCCTCGACGCAAGCGTACACACAAACACAAGTACAAGTATCAAAATTTTTCCTTTTTCTTGTGCTTATGCTTGTGCTTGGGTTCGCGTATTTCGAGTGAAAACGAACCGCCGCACAAGCACAAGGAAATCTACTACATTTGGCTATGTCTGGTCAGTTATAGCACTTGCTCCAGTTCACCCAACTTCTGAGCATTTCAACAAGATGGCGGAGGCCGCGAAGCCTTGTAACTAGTAAGCGTTTTGTGCTATGATTCTTGTACTTATGCTCGACGTTCGTTTTCACTTGGCAGAATTAATTTATGCTTGCGTTTGTGTTAGCGCTTGTGCTTGTGTCACTAGTGAAAACCAGGCTTTACTCTGCACGTGAAGGGCTATAACGCACTAAATGCCTTACACCACTAACGTCTCTCTTTATGTAAAGCCAGTTTTCAGTCTTGGGTTGCAAAGTAAGGAACTGCGGTTGTTCTGGGGCGTTAGTTAATCGTAAGTTACTCTGACTTGGGACGACCCTCTAAACGCATTGCACTAACATTACGATTGTTATTCTGGAACTTTCAACCTGGAATGTACCCTACCACTCCTTGCAAGCTGGTGCACCCTTCAATAATAAGCCCCCAGGTGGAACGCCGAGCAGAGGCCGGGGATTAGACCAATGTACATTGCCCCAGGGTCGGCCATTTGTCATTCGAACTTTGCCCTAGAGTGGGGAAATTTGACAAAACTTACGACTTTTGACTACAAAAGACTACACTTGACTTTAGAACTATAGTCATCCCGGGGGTCGGGCATTTGATAGCAAAAAATCAGAAAATGTTTAACCCTAACCTAGCCCACTTCATCTCCCCTCCCTATCCCCCACCCTGGGCGCTGAACACTGATAGGTGTAACGGAGTTTCGCAACGTCAGGTAAACTACTTTAAAGAATACTCATTATCATAATTCGCCTGTTTAAAAAATAGTTAAAACAAAGTAAAATTAGAAAAATAGTTTTAAGTAAAATAGGTTTCCGAACGTTTTCGAACCATATTGTTTATCTTCAGGGTAAACTGACTAAGAGTTTGCTTTCTGGCAGGGTTTATTAAGTTTTTCCGATGCACTTGGGGAACAGGGCAAGTTCAAATGATTGTATTGTACTTGTCTATTCAATTCCGGACAATAAGCTGCAATGTACAACGCTTCAGTGATTCTTAGCCTAAGCCAATCTTGGATCATTGTTAGTGTTCTCCATTCAAATGTGTGGGAGGGTTCTCTTTCACGTGCCGAGCTGGCTCAGATTGTTCACTTGGATCTACTCATTGTATATGCCGCCTCGAGGCAGGTTTAAGAAACCTTTTCAACAATGTTCGTACTAGTTCGTTGGAAGGATATGATTTTGCTTCATGAAAATATTTCACATTCCTTTCCAAGAAAGAGTAGCAAAACTTTTTTTTCGCAAATGAGACACGTAAACTGATATCAATTACATCTTTTTTTAAGTTACTATACTTAGGTCAGACGTAAAGTTGTGGTCGAATAGTTTAAAAAAAATCTTAAAGTAAGTAAAATACGTGATCTATCCAGCACTAGGTTGAAATAGTTAATCATCGCCGCGAGTAGGGTAGAAAGCCGACGTTTCGTGCGTAAGAATTTCGTCAAGACTTGGGCTGGTATTATGGTGACGGAGAAACTAAACAATGTTCGTAAATAAAAGAATGTTAATTGTACCAAGCCGACAACCTGTTTTAGTTTCCCTTCATCTGCACTAATACGCCAAGGTTGTCAATAAGATTTGATGTTGGCGGAGATATTCTGAAAGTAGACGGCTCCAGGGGCCAGAGGCCCCCACATAGGCCTTTTTCCCCGCTTATCTCCGTCAATTTGCAACCGGCGAAAACGTTCAAGTAGCCGGCGATATCGCCGGTCGCCGGCGCTTATTGACAAAACCTGATAGGCTGTATAATTTCAGCTTTAATGTTCTTGATAATAATTATAATAAATCAGCCTTGCTCATCGCCCTCCTTGCAGTCAAGGACTGAATTACGAGAGGTTGGACCGCAAGCATTTTAAAGGCGCACCCATTACTCACAAACAATTTAAGGTTACAAACACATACACAATGGCTGCCGCTTTCCGGCCCATCTACGACCTCGGAACACAACACCACAACCGGATGGAATAAGCTGGGAGTCAATTTTTGCTGAGGGAGGAAAACCGGAGTACCTAGAGAATTACCCTCGGAGTCAGATTGAAATCGACAAATCTCAGCTCACATGCGCAGCCCGGGCGTCGAACCCGAGCCGTAGAGGTGAGAGGCGCGAGTGATTACCGCTACGCCAACCTGACTCCCCTTGATCAGCTTGAGCATCTCCTCACAGTGCATGATTTAATCAAAACTAGAGCCATGGGGTGGCTTCACCGTGCCGGCTATGGGTCATTGTTCTGACATACGTTATTCTTCAAGCCCCACCCCCCTCCTCCGCTTTCCGTGTCTAGTCCCCCCTGACATTACGCATTATAGTTGTACGTAATAAAGAAATGACGTTGAGTGTTCGCTGTCCAATGGGCCACTTTGACTATTCTTTGGGCTTCCTGTCGACCACGTGACATAGCTATAGCTATCTGGGCTTCCTGTCGACCACGTGCGAATTGCAAAAACTCTGCATGACAGATACATACATACCCCGAAGACCGAAACCTAGACCGTGCGCGGCCTTGCCGCCGGCACGGTAAAAATGGGAATGTGATTTGAGTACTTTTGTTCCTTTGAGCCCTATAATTTTGCAGAACTGATGGAATGAAACTATCATTTTAATAAAAGAACGACATTTTCTGTTAATAAATTAGCCTGTACGGACTTAGGTCAGTTTATTGACGTTCTGTCACCAGGCTCCTCACGGTATGCGCGCGCAGGACAGAAAGATCTGCACGCGCACGTTCGTTACTACTGTGAATTAGCTCTCTGATTAGGTAACTGGGATTTGGAGCAAAATTTGGCTGGTAACTGGGATTTGATCCAAAATTAAGCTGGGAAATTGGGATATTGTAACCCCCTTCAGGACCCTCTTTAGAACTTGCCTGGCAGGTAGTGGGTGGGGACTTTTGAAACACGATATAATTAGTTCTCCTACCATCAAGTAACACCAATTGTTCGATGTTGGTACGACATTGATTAGATTTATATCCTCATGTTTGTCAAAACTTTTACGCTACCTGGTCAAGTAACAGATAATATATAATTAGGTGCTCACTACTCCTGGAATTTTGAAATTTTCTTCCAGGGCCCTGGAAAAACACGCCTGGAGTTTTGTGGAAAATTTTCAACAGTTTTATAAACAAACCAACACCTGCAGGAGCGTCTGACTTATGATTGTACTTTTTGTATTTTATGTAGACTCAATTTCAGGAAGTATTTTACTGGGGATTCTGGTCATTTTTGTCCCGTTTCGCATCGACCGGAAGGCTGAAGAACCGCACGATTTTTTTGGTGGCGTGGTTACTCAAACAGTTGCCCCGTATGATTTGGTTGAGCCCCCACTTCATTTTTGTTTTTGCCAAGAGAGAATTTGGGGTTGGGTCCTGAAAAAATAAACTTTCTACCCTGGAGAACTCCTGGAATTTTGTTATCATTAGTCAGTTGGCACCATGATAATACATACTTTGTTCAAGTTTCTGCATTAAATCAATTTATGAAATTAATATCTAGCAGTCCTACAGAAAGATTTGTGGTTGGCATTTTAAGAGTGTCATATTTTGTTTGTTTGGTGATTTTTCTGTTGTACATGGGGCAGAAAATGCAATATGACGGAGAGAAAAAGCAGATGATGTGTTCGGAAGTTCAAATGAGTGACTGGATGGGCGCATTGTAGGCTTTCTGGCAAAGAAAGGAAACAAAAAATTTGTCCTCGCGAAAATACGACTTTGTGGTGGTTAACGATCAAATGACAAGGGTCCATCCATTGCCTGACACACCCAACCCCCCCCCCCTTCCTTGGGCATACTGCACCTATCAATATTAGGCCCCCAGCGGGTAGGCCTGGGTAAGGGTTGGGATTAGACCAATGAGTATTGCCCCAGGATCGGACATCTTTAATTCGTGCTCTGCCCCAGGGTGGGTAAATTTAACAAAAAATATGACTTTTGACCATCAAATATATCCCCAGTTGGGGACCTTAGGTTTCTTTTGACCTTATCAGTTGTCAGCCTAGGGGTACTGGGTAGGACATTTGATAGAATAAATGAGAAAATGTCTAATCTATCACTAGCCCTTCCTTTCTGCTTCTTCAAAAGCTGGTTAACTTTAACACTGGGTTAAGGAAAAATTCAAACGGTTATTTCTGCATAATGAAAGGTTTGCTTTGCTTACAAACACTGCTTAGAATTTCCAACAATACAACATGTTAACCACGAATTTCCAAGCCAGATCAGTTTATTGATCGTAAGAAACACGAGCATGGATTAAAAACTTAACCCTGGGTTAGTGCTAATCAGTCTTTGAACAACCGGTCCCAGGGGCTTAATATTAAGATAAATTATTCAATGGAACTTCAGGAATTCTTTTTATGCATGTTTCAAACGATCTTTGTCGTTAAACAACTTCAGTGGGGCTAAACAAAAAGAGACATACGGGGCAAAAGGTAAGGAATTAATTAATCATAACGTGTTCTCAATAACTAAAGTTGACATGTCAGACAAAATTTTTAGAATTTTTCAAGACTTGTTAATCGTTAATTAACCTTTAGGGGCCGTCGGAAAATCAATTTGTTAACGCTTAACGTCATATGGACGTTAAGTTCTAACCCCCTCCCCTCCCTTAACGTCCACTCTATTTTTCTTTTAGGGGCCGTTCATAAAGGACGTCACACTTTTTGGGCACATTTTTAGGAACCCCACCCCCCCTATCACATTGTGTCACACATTTTAAACAATCCCCACAAAAAGGACGTCACACTATTAAAAAGACTCCCCCCCCCTTCCCCTTTTACACTGTAATTCCACTGATTAGGGTAACTTTTAACTGGGATTGTCGTATTTTAGATGTAAATCACTAAATATAAATGAAAAAGAATAGCCAATACAACGTAGCTTTTGAATTTTATAACACCATATTTCGGCTAGCCATACTAGCCTTCATCAGGTAAGGGTGATCGTATATATAATGTAGAACGGAAATTACAAAACAGGAAAAAATACAGCGGAAATTCCAGAATACGGAAGTTAAGCTAGATAAAAAATAGTGGAAATTGATGACAGTTTTAATTGTATAAAAAGAAGAAGAGTGACCTCAGAAAATAAAAAATAAATAAAGATTAGTAAGTTTCGTCGCGTTTATTTTCAGACCGTTGTATCAGGCTATTCTTTTTCATTTATATTTTGTGAGCCCAGTTCGATCAACTAATTCATCCAACGTATACCGGCGGAATTGTTGTCTCGTGGTTATTCATTTTGTTCCACATTCCTAAATCACTAACACTTTAAATATGTACTTCTTGATGGCGGTAAATGTAAACTTGTTTATTGTAATTATAAACTATATGGATTAAGAATAACTTATACATGTACAATGTAATCATGCGCTAGAGCGAATGACCTACACTACAGGTCTGTAGTTATAACATGGTACAAAAAAAACATAAATAGTATCTATAATCTCTGATGACTTATATATAACAGAAACATTCTTATCTCACAAGCACCCCTTGATTTATCATTTTAAATATTTGTTTTTCAGCAAACTAAACAATCACTCATCACTTGTATGCATTGTCTTTTTGGGGTAAGTACTTATCACAGCCATAACTTGATTCATTTTTACTCAGCTGATGTCAGCTCTAAAAACTGAAACTGAATATATAGGGCATTTCCTGGAAATAGGTTCGGGTTATTTCTTAAAGACACATATCTGTTTGTAGAAGTTCACTCATCACTTGAGAAAAAGAACTGTTAATCAGAGTATCATAACTGCATGTTGTAAGCGAAATGTGTTGTGTCATACAACTCCAAACATCCCCCTTTTATTTTCTAGATGTGTCACACAGTTACACAGACCCCCCACCCCCCACCCCCGGAGTTGTGACATCCTCTATGAACAGCCCCAGAGCAACACAGTATAAATAGCAATAGTGGTGATATTCAAAATAATATATAAATAATAATATAAGTTGTGACGACTTATCTGTAATGAAAGTAAAAGAAAAATTAATCTAAACATTTTTTTCTAGTTTTGCTAACATGCATCAACTCACCATTCTCCCTAGATACATCCTGACTGGCTGGTCTGTTGTAGAATTGGAATCATTCCCATAGTCCAGTAGAAGGACAAAAGTGTGTTCTGGGTTTTTTAAGTTTACCTTTCCTTGGAATGGAAGAAATGCCAGTTGCTTCATGGTTTGAAAAGAAAAGATTTAGTGCAATCACCAGATCTCATCATTACAAAACAGTATTCAACTATTATTTCTTATTGACTTTCCGACTTGTAGTTTTCTAAAAACAGTTTCAAGAATTTTCAGTGACCCTTGATTAACTTTCAAGGATCTGCTGCTCAAATTCAAGGACCTTTTGCAACACATTATTAATACTAATTTAATTTAAAAAGCCTCCTTGCCCTTTATTTTTAATATAAAAAGGCTCTCCAAAGCAAGAATGGCTACTAGATACTCAATCATTAATTTCAAATATTGAGCATTTTCAAATGTTTGTTTCATTTTTCAATTTTCAGTTAAATCTTCCAGTAAAGAACTTAAGAGAAATACATCCATTTGGCAATTTAAACCAAAATGCCCCCACCAGGAGGGGGCTGGGAGTAAAGGCAGATGAAGCGCATTTTTCAATCCAATTTTGATCTGGGTGTATCCCCGTAAACAGGGGTGGCCAGATTTACCCCACTTTGGCAGCAATCTCTCCAACCCCCACTCTCCATCTCGCTCGATTCATGGCATCATTTTTCTCCAAACCAACACTGTTGCTCTCCTTCTCCACTTGCGTCTTACACATCTTCTTTGGTCTTCCTCGCTTCCTCTTGCCCTTCACTTCAAACTCCAATGCTTTTCTCAAAACATGCCCATC